>JAKLMF010000203.1:0-24087 GCA_022813555.1 Botryosphaeria agaves | reverse complement strand
CTCCCTCACTCCAGGAAGCTTGGGAAGCTTGGGAAGCTGCTTTACTCGTTAGACGCTGCAATCATGGCGTCCCCTCGTGAGGATGTGTACTGCACGGTGAGCCAGCGGTGCTTCGAAATTGTTGCAGCCCGGACTCGAGACTGACTCGAACATAGCTTGTGATGAACGATAGCTACCTACCTGGTACGATCTCGAGCTTCGTCCAGTAAAAATATGGCACTCACACTCAGTGTACAGGTGCCGCCGTCCTCGCGCACTCCTTACGAGAAACTAGAACGAAGAAAAAATTGGCCGTCATGGTGACCCTCGACACCGTGTCCGCCGACGCTGTCGGAGAGCTCAAGGCAAGCCGAGGTGCAGGCAGCTCTTTGCATTCCTTGCTGACACTCCTGATAGAACTTGTATGATATCCTAATACCAGTTGACCGCCTAAGGAACCCTCGGCCTGCGAACCTCTACCTAATGAACCGCGGTGACCTGCTCCATACCTTCACGAAGATCAATCTATGGCGACAAGACCAGTTTCGTAAGATAGTATACTTAGACGCGGATGTAGTAGCTCTTAGAGCGCCCGACGAGCTCTTCAACATCGAAGCACCCTTTGCGGCAGCAGCTGATGTTGGTTGGCCGGACTTCTTCAATACAGGTGTTATGGTCATCTCCCCGAGCATGGGAGAATACTGGGCCTTGCGGACGCTGGCAGACGCTGGAGACAGCTTTGACGGCGCCGACCAAGGTCTTTTCAACCAGTACTACGAGCATCGAGGATGGCACAGGCTAGACTTTACGTACAATTGCACTCCAAGCGCACAATATCAGTGGGAACCCGCATATAAATATAAGAAACATAGCATAAGCATGGTACACTTTATCGGCAAAGACAAACCCTGGAACAAGCCTCGGCAAGCAAAGGGATCTGAAGTCTACAACGAATTGCTGGGTAGGTGGTGGGCTGTCTATGACAGGCACCTGAAGTTACCGGTAAGACATGCAGCGCAAGAAATTACACTACGGCATTCTCACAATGTTTCAGACCAAGCAGTACAGTCGTGGCCAAAAGCTGCCTTCAACAACTGTGCAACGACACGTGTATGGCGAAGACATTGACGCCTACTACGCCTCACCCCCAGAGCAACCTGAGCCCGCGCATGGAGAGCCAGAGCATCTATCGTCCGTTCCAGCTGAAGAACCACTCACCGAGCCAGGCGAGCCGGCCGAGAACATCGACCAAGGACTAACGGAATCCACGCCTACTTCAGAACAGAGGAAGTTTTCAATGCAGTGGGATGCCGTGCAGTAAGGTTGCTCGTCTCGGTCGTTGTTCAGCACTAATGACAGCGTGATAGCAACCCTCCACCATCGGATGCGAAGCCTGAAGCTGCCAACTTCCCGTCCCAGCAATATGAATTTAGTGAGGACAAAGAACTGTTCCAGCCTCCAGCAGAGTATCCCGAACCCCCGAAGGACATGTGGTACGACGTGCCTGAAACCAAGCCGAAACCACAGGAGAAGCCGCCGCCAATTTTTCCCTG
The DNA here is from genome assembly GCA_022813555.1 of Botryosphaeria agaves. Taxonomy (NCBI): domain Eukaryota; kingdom Fungi; phylum Ascomycota; class Dothideomycetes; order Botryosphaeriales; family Botryosphaeriaceae; genus Botryosphaeria; species Botryosphaeria agaves. The sequence goes on along the minus strand of JAKLMF010000203.1, from coordinate 22,555 downwards.
GGAGAAAGATCGCCCACAATTAGCACCCACCCGTATCTTCGCTGAAGATTTACCATCACCTCCTGAACCTGAACCCGAGCCCGAACCTGAGCCTATACAGCACGCGGACTTTGCTGCCCTCCCTTCCCCGCCATCTGGCCTCTCAGGAGATGAGCCGCCCGTGGCACAGCAGTTCGCGCCACAAGGGAATGCTTGGGACGGCCTCGAAGGGATCAACAAATATGTCCGCGCAGTGCAGGACGCACAGACCAGGAAGTTTTCCCCCAAGCCTCAACACGTCGTTGATCCTGGCGCAATAGAGGCCCTCCTTTCGCCGTCCGGTGAGGAAGAATCCAGGAAGAACTCCAGACAGAAACGACGTGAGAGTTTGATCCTTACAGACTTCCCTACTGCGGATGATAGGCCCAGTTTGCCGGTTACGCCGGCGCCGATTCGGCGGCCTACCTTCTGGGGCGAGGAGAGGAATGAGTCCGGAGAGCTACCCACGGCTGAGGGTGTGCCGGACCAGGCTGAATGGGTATGTTCGCGCTGTGGATTCATGTTGAGTGCATCGTCGTTCAGGCGCGCGCCCCCTCCAGCGAGTCATCCTGCCATGCATCACTATCCTCCCCCGTCTGATCTGTCTGCCACTTCAACTGCTCCACCAACTGCGCCTTCGTTCACCTCATCTCCCGCTGTCAGCCCTGCCGCACACAACGCTCGCAGAAAAATTGCCGAGAAGATCGTCCACACATTTCCAAACACGCACCCACAGAACCAAAGCTAACACCCCCTACCCTTCCAGAACCCCGAACAAAAACTCGAAGAACTCCGCCGCAACTCCCTCATCGACATCGAGCAGCTCAAGCAAGCCGACTCCAAGCGCCAGAACGAAATCCACCAGCGCGAGCACCCCCGCAGCTCCATCTCCCTGGCCCCAGGTGAGACCCTGGCGTCATCCCCCACCTCCTCCCGCGCGCCTCCGCCAGCCTCACAGTCCCAACACCCGCCCCAACAGCAATCGCAGTCGCAGCAGCAATCACAGCCCCAGCCGCCACTCAGCGGCGGCTCGAGCCCGCACGGCCTCGTGCCCGCCAGCGAGAGCAAGAAGGAGGCGGCCAGCGTGCCGCCGAGTGAAGGTGCCAAGGAGGCGGGCGTCGTGCCGGGGGCGACGGAGGTTGGGAAGCCGGAGTTCAGGGAGCCGGGGTTTGGGGCGGAGGGGCTGGAGACCAGGAAGAGCGAGGGGGCGTTCTCGGCGGAGAGTTCGGTGGAGGGGATGTTGAGTCCGACGGAGAGATGAGGGGGGCGTGGGTGAGGTGAGGGAAGCTGAAGGGGTGGAAGGTAGAGGTGTGGTGATTGTGGAGGGTTGGAAGGCAGTGGGTGTAGTGAGTGTGGTGGGTTGGCTGCACGAGTCTTGACATTTCCACTGCATAATGTGTTATTCTTCCCCTCTCTCAGCACGATTTGAATGAGCATTAGTATTGCTGTAAAAAAAAATTCCTGGCTATCCTTTTTTACGTTTTCTCTGTATTTGCTTTGTTGCGCATCTCCGCTATGTACCTTTCAGGTACACAGCTTGTTTTGCATGGCTTGCCCTAAATCTTTTTTCTTAGCATACATACGACAGCGTATGAGAAGTTATGTCCCTTTTCTGTCCTGACTTCATTCTGTATCTTTCATTCCAGCTTAGCATGTAGCTCTCGTTGTTCATGTTGTGCTGCTTTTAGGTAGCAAGGACACAACGGAGCATGCTGTTACGAGCACATGGCCAATGTCCACCCTCTGTTTCATAGTTTCCTCGAACGCTTGTCAATAGTTGCCAGATAGTCATCTATGCATAAGAGTAAATCCTTTGTCACAATTAACGCGCTTTGTATGGAATTGTGAAGACAATGCGAGACGTGTGGCTATGCAGCTGTTTCCTGCAGGGCACATGTGTCTCCGTGACGATCAGGGTCATCAACTAACTAACTTACGCTCCTGCGTCAACTGGTCTGCCACTTGACTGCTGCAACGTGAGACCCTGCATGCTCCTTGCACGTGATGTCCATGTTAACCACGATCTTTCTTAGGGACCGTTGGAGTCAGTATCTAAGTTTGCGTTCGCTTTCGTGAGACAGTCACTTCAGTCGGGCTGTCCTCCTTGGACCCAGGTTCAATTTAAGAATCCAGCTTTGTTAGCAGGTACTAATGTATTATTGGTATTCCGCCTGCTTCGAAGATAAAGCAGCCTGAGTGTTTTCCGTACTGAAGTCTCTTATGTATCAGGTTTGGTCAGACTGTCTCCTTGCCAATAAGAGATATGGAATGGGTGGAGATAGCAGCAGCTGTTCAACACAAGCCTCCGCATTGCGGTTCAACACGCCATGAATCTGGAACAATGATGGATTGCCTTTCTTCCATTGGGCGTTGCGCAGATATTCTCGAAGTTTGAGAGATCACTGCATAAGTCTTCTTCCACTGCCTGTGCGTTTTTGAGCTTTGGTGACATCGGGGTTTCCACATCTGGCTCGCACAACCGTTGCACGCCACTTTGAGCGTTGAGAGGAAGTTCTTCCGGCTCAGTCACTTGATCACACTTCGCTGCGTATTGTTCCATGTCTCTGATACCTATCATCTAGACCTCGTGGCACCAACCGCTCCATAAGACCCGTATTGTGTGGGGAAGGCAGATTATTGGCAACTCCGCATCTCCGCGTCGTCGGTCTGGTGCACTGTCTTAGACTAACCCCACAGCCGGACTCCGACCCCAGGTACGAGGTTGGAACCAACGTGCGAACTGACACTCTGGGCTCGGTGTTCTTTCTTCCGTAGAGTCGGAGTCATTCACGTGGTCCAGTCTCTGGTAGCTCATCCACGACAGAGCGAGGAAAAGTTTATCAGTGATGTTTCCATTTCACGGGTTGTGGGGGAATGACGACGTGTGGCTTGTATGGCGCCCTGGTGGATATGGGCTTTGCCTGAGTGGATCAACCGCATCTGACCGTCATACCGCGGATTGCCGGCAATCTGATTAGTTGCCAGCGAAAGGGGAGGGAGTAGCAGTGAAGGCTTGTTTTTGGTTGTTCACGACAACCGCTGCGTAGCGATGTCTTGGAAGCACTGGAAGCACGGGGCCAGAAGTTCCCTTCTCCGGCGATCCTTCCCCTCAATCGCAGCGGCGCACGAGGTCTGGATCACCAGGACGACCGCAAGACCCCCATTCTTCACAGCCTCGGAGTCGGCCCTCGAGAGAGGCTCTTTGGCGAGAGAGAGGAGGCCCATCGATGCGCGTAATCGCTCCCGGCGGTTCGAGCTTGTCGCGACCTGCCCGTGGAGCAGGCAGGAAAAGGAAAAGTGGCCCGCTGGATCGACGAGGAATCCAGGCCAAAAGCGGGCTGGAGAGAGGGCTGGGGCCTCCGTTCGGGGTGTGGGTGAGGGGTTGCTGCTAGCGTTGCATGGTTGATGCTATCTTCAGGTTCCAGGAACGGCGTCGCGCATGTGTGGTGCTTGTGCTGCCACACATCACAAGAAGGGTCCAGCCGATCTGCCAACTCCGCCGCTCCCGTGGTTTGGTGATCAGGAAAAAAAAGTTGTCAGCATGTGTGGGCGTGGTGTTAATTGTGAAGAGAACCATGGAACGATGGAACGGCTGGCCAGTGTGATGGCGTCGGCCTGACGTGATGGGCAATAAATACATCAGTACCTGACGCTGACAAGGCTGCCCTCCAGCCAGTCAGAGGTGAAGCTTGGAAGGCGTTGCCGTTGTGGTGTGCCTTGGGCCAGCAGCTACTCCGCCCTGCACTAGCCAAGATCCCTGGCCATCAACTGACCTCGCCAGCATTGACATGGCTACATAACAAATTCCTGCTGACTTCCCAAGCCCTGTCCACGCCTCCTCTGCTCCTGCCACTGTCACGGTGAATTGTCTCTGCCACTGCCACTGCCACTGCCACTGCCACTGCCACTGCCACTGCGACTCGACGGCTCCTGCTCCTGCTCCACACGCCGACCGTATCGGGCCGTTGCTCTAATCATCGAGCGGCTGCGCGCTTCTGACCGGCGCCTGTTGGAAATTGATTCGCTCGAGGCGCGGCTTGCGGCGCGGGGTCTGACTTGCACAAGGCTCCGTTATTTGGCATTCCTGGAACACAGAGCTCCACCACATCTTTTTTCTTTCCTCTTCCAACAATTCTCACCAAGCCGTGTTGCCAGAGTATCGAGCAATTGACACGGTCCATCGCACTTCAACTTTGTTTCTCGCTACCAACCACACAGTTCGATCTACCCGCAACCAACCCCCGCGGCTACTCGCGCTGAGGATCTATATTTGGAAATCCCAATCAAGATCAACACCCCATCTCAGGCTGCCAGAGAGCTTCAAGACTCGAGAGCCGTCTTGAAGCCACCATGACAGCTTCGAGGGTACACACTCTGCCTCACACTTGGGCATCGCCGGCAGTAGGCTGATATGTCTTCCGCGTCAGGAAATAAACACGGCTCGGCCAACGAGCTCGCACCGGCTCTCATTCACCTCCCACTCCTCCACCATGTCTCGTCCGTCACAGTCCCGACCAAACTCGCTCACCGTCGGCTCGATCAATCCCGCACACCGCGTCACCCGAAGAAAGAGCATGTCTAACACAGCCGCCGGCGGCATCAAAACGGCGGCGTCGCTCGAACCCGGTCACTCTTCCGGTAGACGAAGCACCACGTCGAAGAACGGCGGGACGTTTAGAGGACCGCAGTTGGGCACCTCTCCATCGTATCCGAGCAGTCTTCCGAACAATGGTCACTACTTCGGGCCGCCCGGGTATACTGCGGCCGGGCCGAACGACGGCAGTGCAGTCATCGACGGACCCGCACTGGCGTCGCTACCGCAAAACGAGAAGGGTAATAGCAAAGCGCGGATACGACGCGCCAGCGAAGGCTCGCGTCTCAGCAAGAGCGAATCCAAGCGGGCGAGTGGTGGAGACTTGAGATGTGAAAAATGTGGGAAAGGGTACAAGCACAGCAGCTGTCTCACAAAGCATCTGTCAGTACCCCTACACCTCACCTTCCTGCATACCTTCACAGCCTCAAGCTAGAGCGGACCGGTCTACTTCCCCGTCATGTGACTCGGATGATACAGATACCCGGACATCATGTTAACAACAATCGTCACAGATGGGAGCACACGCCAGAATGGGCCTTCACGTCGAAACTCCTCATCTCCAAGCACCAGCAAGTGCAGCTCCTCGAAGCGGCGTCCGTGCTCGTCGCCATGAACCAAGAAGCCGCGTCCACGGCCGTCGAGAGCGACCACTCATCCGCCTCGCCCGCCGCATCCGGCTCGTCGGACCCGCGCGAAGACGACCTGAGCTCGACCGACACGACACCGCCGCCTCAACAAGCCGATGACGCCGTTGTGGGTTCCTACTCGGCGCACCGCTCGTCGAATCGCTACAGCAACAACAGCAGCGCCTACTCACACTCCTACCAATCCACATCCGGCGCCTCCGTCTTCTCTGAAAGCGCGCCGAGCAGTGGCCGGGCGTACCTGTCGCACTACCGGCAGTGGAGCTCGGCGACGAGCGAGCGGCCGACCACGTCCGGCACGTCCGTCAGCGGCTACGATGATGAAGACCAGGCGGACCTGGCGGCCGCTGTGGGGCTGCTCAGCTGCAGTTTTGGCACGCCGAAGAGCGGGCCCGTCATGCTGCCGCCGGATGTGCCGCCTGTTCCGCCACTCCCGGCGAAGTTCGCGGTCCAGCAGCAACAGATGCAGCAGAATCAGCGGACGTCGGGTGGGTATAGCTATGCCAGATACCCGGCTGGCGAGAGCAAGGATGTGGATATGGGGGAAGGGAGCGACGAGAGCTTGGCGGACGAGGAGGAGTTTGATCGGCGCTCGACGTCCAGGGGGCGGGGCGGTGATGAGGATGAAGATGGCGTTTTTGGGCGGATGGAGTATTAGGGGTTGCGAGTATGACCATGGACTGGACAACACGACCACACGATCTTTCCTACCCGGTCTCGGGTTCACGCTCGTTTTTCACATGCGGACACATTCGAGTGCCGGCAGAGCTCCGCTTGAGCATCGTTCTCCTGCAGCACCGATGAGAAGGCTGGTTGTCTCCATCTTCCCTTCTTTTTCTTTTCGGGAAGCATCCGGACTGGCCTTTGAGGTTGAAGCTGTGGGCGGGGCTGGTTCTTTGTCAGGGTTCGCATCTGCGTCAAGCAGGTGGCTGGTTTTACGTGCTTTCTTGTTTGGCTTGGTCTTGGTGGGGCTTTCTTTCCTTTACTCAATCTAGGGAGGGGGATCATGTATGGCGAAGTGTCAGGGCGGATATATTGTGGATGACATACTGCGGATGAACTTGGGAATACTCGTTTTGCTGGAAGGGGGTGGGGGTGGGGGTGGGGGTGCAAATGGGTGGGAGGGGGGGTGCGTGGGCTAGGCGCTTTGTTTTGTATGCTTTAAAATCATGAATGGAGGTGAGGTAAAGTAACGGTGATGTGTTCAAGGAGTACCTCTGTGAACATTACCTCGTCTGCTACATGCATTGCTGGTTGTGAGAAGTTGAGATGTCTTTTCTGTGGTTGAAGTTCAGCTTCCGCGGATGGCAGGCCGAGCTTCCCCATGTGACAGACCGATCCGGAAACAAGCGTCAATAGGCCCTCCACTCCACCTCTGATCGCTGAATGCTGATAGCTGTCACGCTGTCAAAGCAGTCCGCTGACTGCACCTACATACATGCATCTATAGTCTCTCCCCCCCTTCTCAAGTCCGCACATAGGATCCACATCCCTCAAATACAGCAGTCTACCTATACAAACATTCCGCGCGAGAGCCCGCCAGGGCCTCATCCACCCACCATGGCGACCCGAGCCATCGTCCCCTTCCTAGTCGCCATGATGCTTCTGACAGGCGTGTGCAACACTCTGCTCACAAAATATCAGGTATCACTCCCCTTTCTTCCTCTCCCTTCTCCCTCTTATCCCCTCCCACCCTCCAGACCACCACGCTGACCTTCCCCACTACAGGACATGCAATGCGTCCGCAACTGCTCCTCCCCAAACCCCAAACACCACAAGCACTTCGAACAACCCGTCATCCAAACCGCGCAGATGTTCATCGGCGAAATGGGCTGCTGGCTCGTCGTCGGCGGCCTGTCCCTCTGCAACCGCTACAAGTCGCGCTCCTCCTCCGCCGCTGGCTATCAACCCGTCAACGGCACCGCCGCAGACGCCCTCCTCGCCGGCAACAGCACCAACGAGGACGATGGTGATGACGACGACGCGCCCAACAGCGAAGAAGACAGCGACACCGCCCCCAACGGCCTCCCCAAAGCCCACCCCCACCACCACGAGACGCGCATCCCGCTGACCGGCTGGAAAGTCGCCCTCCTCGCGCTGCCCGCGTGCTGCGACATCGCCGGCACCACGCTGATGAACGTGGGCCTGCTGTTCGTGGCGGCCAGCATCTACCAGATGACGCGCGGCGCGCTGGTGCTGTTCGTCGGCCTGTTCAGCGTGCTGTTCCTCGGGCGGCGGCTGGGCGCGTACAAGTGGTTCGCGCTGGTCGTCGTGGTCATGGGGGTGGCGGTCGTGGGGCTGGCGGGGGCGATGGCGAAGGATGAGAAGGCTGTGAGGGGGCGCGCGCCGGGGGAAGAGCAGGTGCATGTTGATGCGGTGAAGGGGAGGAGTTTGGGGGTGCAGACGGTGCTGGGGGTGGTGCTGATTGCGGCCGCGCAGGTGTTTACGGCGACGCAGTTTGTGCTGGAGGAGAGCATTATGGAGCGGTATGCGCTGGAGCCGCTGAAGGCGGTCGGGTGGGAGGGGGTGTGGGGGTTCCTGGTAACGGTGCTGGGGATGGCGGTGCTGCATTTGGGGTATGGCAGGACGGAGAGGGGGAGGTATGGGTATTTCGATGCGAGGGAAGGACTGTGGGAGATCACGCATCATCGGGCGATTGCATTGAGCAGTTTGTTGATCATGATCAGTATTGGGTAAGTCGTGTTCTGGTTATGCTTCCTGGAGCCTGCTTTTGCGGGTTGCCCAACGTCTGACTGCTGACACTGTTCTTCCCAGTGGCTTCAACTTCTTCGGCCTCTCCGTCACCCGCACCGTCTCAGCCACCTCCCGCTCCACCATCGACACCTGCCGCACGCTGTTCATCTGGATCGTCTCGCTCGGCCTCGGCTGGGAGACCTTCAAATGGCTGCAGGTTGTCGGTTTTGCGCTGCTCGTCTACGGCACGTTCCTGTTCAACGACCTCATCCGCCCGCCGCTGAAGGCGTGTGTGCCGAGTAGGACGGAGGAGTTGCTGCCGGAGGCGCCGATCGAGCATAGTCAGAGTCGGACAAATGTGTAGGCGGTGGGTGTGGGAAGGGCTTGGGTTTGGGTTGCATGGGACGGCGTTGGCTGTGTCGATTTATTGAAGGGTCTCCCTTAGAACCCAGAGCAAGATCTTACGGATTGGGGCTTGATACTCGGCCGGGACAGGATAGGCCGTTGGCGTCAAGCGATCTGGTGCGCCTAATGGAAGCTGAAGGCACTCGGTGCATGTGGGTTTGTTGTATGTCTCATATGTATTTTATATGTGCTGCACTTTGGTGTGAGATAGGATTCGGTACAGACTACAGGTTTTGTCGCAATTTAGACATTCCATCTTGCGGCAATTCTGTTGCTCCTTGAGAATTCAAAGAGTAAATCACTGCTGTGCTGTCCACTTGAGAGCGTCGGCGTCTAATATGTGCGGAGGGACATTGTGTGCTCCAAACACCGACATTGGTCGGAGATGTCTTGGCATCTTGACTTTTCGCCGCACCCTCTCTCTCCATCAAACCCCAAGTCCAGCAACCCCATACCATCAAGCCAACCCATCCTACCGCCTCCTTCAGAACCTCCTCTACCCTCAAATCCACCGCAATACCATGGCTTCCGCCCTCGCAGTAGGCTTCGGTGTCGCCGCCGCCGCTTTCTTCGTACGTCCCCTCCGGCGCAACCCACAACCCCCATCCCGCACCACCCGATTGCCTGACTGACCGACTGATTGGCGTCACAGGGCCGCGCCGGCCTCGTCGCACTGCGCCGGTACCGCGGCGGCACGAGCGCGCTAGGACGAGCGTTTTACAAGGGCGGGTTCGAGCCGAAGATGAATCGGCGCGAGGCGGCGTTGATTCTGGAAGTGCCGTGAGTGACTCTCCGTTCTACACACCATATAAGGAGCGGGAAAATTCGAGGAGAAGAAACGATGAAAGGAACAGAAGGGGAGGGGGGAGAAAAAGTGTGTTTTCTGAGTACGGGTTTGCTGATGGGAATGTGCTCGACAGGGAACGCGGCACGACGAAGGAGATTATTCGCAAGAAGCATCGCCAGTTGATGCTGCTGAACCACCCGGATAGGGGTGGAAGTCCGTATTTGGCGACGAAGGTGAACGAGTGAGTAGACACTGCGGGTGGAGGGTTGATTTGGGTGAGGATGCTGACTTGTGAATAGAGCCAAAGAGTTTCTCGAGAAAGGCGGAAATTAGGGTATAGAAGTGTACAAAAGGCTGTATTATCAGTATCGCTTTCAGCGCGGCGTTGGATTGGGCATGCATTTCACGGCGTTGCGGGTATCGCCACTTCCTTCGATAACCTGCGGTAGGTTGTACGGACTCTGTACTTGTGGAGAAATAACTGTATGTGTTACTGCTAAGAGTTCTAGTGTATATATGGGAGATTCTATGAATGGACATGTGTGCTCATATCGTGAGATTTTCGATCTCTGCACCAGCGCATTCCCATTGAACCCCCTCACCGGCCGTCCTCATTCAGCTTCCTCCCCTTCTCCACCATCTCCTCCACCCACTCCCTAAACGCCTCTCTCATCTCAATAGGCACAACATGCCCCTGTCCCTCCTCAAAATGCTTCGTCACGCCCCCCTCCTCCCCTCCCAGCTCCCTCAACAGCGTCTGCCCATGCGGGAACGTAATCATGCGATCCTCGGTCCCATGCACAAGCATAATCCTCTCCCTCCCCACCCCATCAGCGAGCTCCTTAAGCTGCGCAGCGCTCTTGTGGTGCCACCCGGCCGCAATAGCCTGCGACATGAAGCCCCGGCGCGTGAAAGACGACGGGTCGGAGCGCTTGGTAACTTCCTGCGCGGCGAAGCGGTCGCCATTGGTCGGGAAGGGCTGGACGACGTGTTCGGCAGTGTCGGGGGCTAAGAGCCAGCGCTTGCTGTAGAGGTTGCGCTTGATGTTGGCTAGTTGGACGTCTATCGGGCGTGGGATGCTGGGACTGGATTAGCGGTGTGGGATCTGTGCGTGGTGAGGCGGGAGGGGGGGATGAGCACAAGAGGTTTACGCGGTTGCGTAGGTTCTCGAGCCAGCCCTGGGCGAGTCAGCGTAGGTCTTGCGGCTGGTGGCGGAGGCGAGGGTCGCGTACAATTGTGTTGACGATTGCTGCAGCCGTGGAAACTAATGAGAGTGTACATAACCGATCTGGTATCAACAGTGCCTGTGCGTGCAATGAGTCTTTGGTGTCGTCGATTGGAACGACCAAGAGTGACATACAAGCTCCTGGACTATCATACCGCCCATGCTGATGCCAATTACGTGCAGCTGCCGCTTGTCCGTCCAGCCTAGGTGATCCAATAGTTCCGTCTTGCTCCGTAAGCTCATGCTGTGGCACATAGAAGCATTCTTGTATAGGTACATACCGTGTCCTTCGCCATCTCCGACGATGAGTACCTTAGCAGGGGTACATCTGACTCTCCTACACCCCGGTTGCTCCACGGAATCAGAGGCATGAAACATACGAGGGCTATTCTTCCACTTACTCGAAGATCAAACATGTGTATTTGTCTCCCATGGTATGACCGAAATCCTTGGTTTGGCGCTGCCATGCGTTCTTGAGGCCGCCTAGCCCCATGATCCACTGTGCAGAAATCTTTAGAGATTGAAGCCGTATACAGTGTTACCGGATCTCAAAAGAGTAAGGAAAGAAGTTTACACAAGAGAAGAGAGATTGATATAGTAAAAGACTAGGAATTCAATGCAGGAACGCGTTGGTATACCTACCACCAGCTTTGTCGGTCCATGACCATGGACTTCGTAGGCAATATTGAAAGGTCCCCCACGCCCTTTCGCAACAGCGGCCTTGCCCTTCTTCTGTGGCTTCAAGTCCCATGTCACGTAAGGGTATTCTGGGTGTTCAAGCAACTCCGCCGCCGTCATGGCCCGAGGCGGCGTCGACGACGACCTTTGCACGTTAGCGCCACTTTTGCTATAGCATATGTAAATCACCATGCTGCGTACATATTATTAAGGTTTTAGGACAAGTGGTCTACAAGCTGTACGAGAAAGATCTATGGCGGAGAAGCGTCATCAAGTCGGCTCTGATTGGGTTTGCAAGGCGTGTGGTTTGGGAGGCCTCGGAGCAGCAGACGCCCGCTCGCTGCTGGTCAGCTGGCGGTCGATCATGGCGGGTGACGAGATAGTCCCTCATTGTTTCATTATCCTATCCTCTTGCGAAGCGGACATTGGTCACTTGTGTCGCAAGATCATAGAATGTCGCCAGAGAGCTGCATTATTGTGCGATTCACTGGTAAAGTTACTTGTATGTAGGTGAACCCAAAGCTAGCTTAGCAGTACACTCAACAAGCTTAGACATGCACTCAAACAGCAAAGCGTACCGGCCACTCTGAACACGTTTCCAAGAACAATTCGGCGATATCTTATGTAAATTTGGAAATAAAGGGCCGTCGTCGCGTTGATGACGGTCATAGAGCCCAGCTTTGAGAGTGTCGAACAAACAACCCCTGACTCTCTCTGTCAGGCAATGCCACAGAAGTCAGGACGCTTCCCCGCAAAGGAAACTCCTCCATCGGGCTTGCTGTGATCGAGCCATGTCAGATACAAACGATGCGTGTCGGAAACACGTCTGGGGCCTCGCGTGCTGCGTCAAACGTCCACTTGAGACCTTCGAAGCAAGTTATCACAGCGCAGGCACAGAGTGCCGATGTTTCACAGTGAAGACTTGAACTGGTGTTCCAGCATTTCTGCAGTCGCGCCTAAGGTGAACGCGCAAACAATGACAAGTACCAAGACTTCCACAGCCCAAGACTTTCCGCAAGAAGGCGGCCAAGAGCGGGAAACTGGGCACGATCAAGAGAGATCTTCAGAAGGCTTGGAAAACGCCAAGGGAAGTGGACTCTCAAGCTGAACATAGGTGTGGAAGAAATAGCCTCAGACCCGGACTGGGCTGGAACGTGGTTGAAGTCGCACCTAGAGCTGCTGCTCAGCCTGGCAGATACGATGTTGCTGTGATCACTGTGTCGCCGAACGAGTTGCAGATGTATGTGCTACACCCTCCGATGAGTGCTACTGGCTAGGTACAAGAGGCACACTCATGAAAGAGACGCTCCCGTGGGAAGCGGATCACGGAAAAGTCGGGCAACGGGCACATGACGAAGCCCTGTGCCAAGGACACTAGCGAGCTTCTAGTCCAAAAGCGTTGATGCCAAGCCGGCGAACGCCCACGAGCTTCCGTGTGCTGAGAAATGCGTCTTGTGTGACAGAGAAAACTGTCTCTTTCAACAAGCCGGCGACGACCGCCAAGACCCTAAAGCGAGGCTGTGTTTTTCTACACATCCTTGGAGTGCGTGCTGCCGAGTCCTCTCCGCCTTGCCTTTAAGCTGAGAAGCCCGCCCCGATTTCTTGGAACAGAGGGCCCCTTTACAACTTGACCTCTCTGCACTCTGACTTAAGATTTCTGTGTGAACCTGGAAGTTCGTTCTTGCGGCTTCCGTCCAGGCGCAAATCCAACACCCAACTACTTTCACACCAACTCGCCCCAAGACCACCAGGCTTGGCGTCCGCTCGAGGCTAAGAGTATGGACAACAGCGCGTCTGCGGCAGCAGTGTCTGCCCCTCCGCAACAGCCTCAACAACAGCAGCCCCAGCAGCAGCAATCTCCAGCGCAGTCCCACGCGCTTGCTCCGTCCGTGTCGGCCTCGAACATTCCCACCGACACGCTCACCTGTCAGTGGCTGAACTGCGGGGAGCGATGCGCATCCGCAGAGAATCTCTATGTAGGCATATAGCGCTGCGACGCGCCTCTGAATGCAAACTGACACGCTACCAGGACCATGTGTGTGAGCGACACGTCGGTCGCAAGAGCACCAACAACCTCAACTTGACTTGTCAGTGGGGCAACTGCCGCACGACGACCGTGAAGCGCGATCATATCACCTCGCATATCCGCGTTCACGTGCCCTTAAAGCCGCACAAATGCGACTTTTGTGGCAAGGCCTTTAAGCGGCCGCAAGATCTGAAGAAGCACGTGAAGACTCACGCCGATGATTCAGTTCTGCTTCGATCACCGGAGCCAAGCAGAGCTCAGCACGGAAGTAATGGCGGAGGTTATGCACCAAATGGCGGCAAACGTGAGTACAGCTCGTATTCTTCTAGAACCCTACCTTGCAGCGTCTCGTGTACGCCTGAGTTTTGGTTTATCATCACTGTTCAAGCGTCTCTTCTGGTGCTGCAGCCGCTTTTCTCTTCGACTTTGACCTAACTTCTACTACAGTGGTAGCTGACTTGCAGTCTCTTGCTGCTACAGCGAGTGGCTATTATCCCGACAACAGCCTAGGATCCAATGCTGGCTATGGTGGCTATTCAAGCACCGGTGCCACTGCTCCATCCTATCACAGCACTGCGCCGCAAGGTCCTGCGTATGGTCAGGTGTACTACGCTGTCAACCAGGCCCAGAGTCTCGGAGCTGAGTACGAGCTCCGGAAGCGCGCCGCATTTGACGCGTTGAACGAATTCTTCGGGGATGCCAAGCGCAGAGCCATCGACCCCAACACCTACTACGATGTTGGTCATCGGCTGATGGGCATGGGAGGCGCCGAGCTCTCCATGCTTGGCGGCGGATATGGCGGTGGTGGCGGCATGTCTGGATATGGATCAGGCCCGATGACAGCCGCCTCCGGTGCTCACGGTCCAGTGCCTCAGCATCAGTACTCGCTTCCTCTGCCAAATCTTCGGACAAAGAACGACCTCTTGAACATCGATCAATTCCTGGACCAGCTTCAGTCCACGGTTTATGAGAACCCGAATCACGCAGCGGCCGCTGGTGTTGCCCAGCCTGGTTCTCACCTCATCCCTACCGGCATCAACTACCGAACCAGCAGCTCGCCGCCGGGCATGTCTCATACAAGCAATAGCTCACACGGCGCTGCGGTAGCGAACATGACGGGCTCCACAAGCACTGAAACACCTGCTCTAACACCTGCATCGAGCGTTATGTCGTACACTTCCGGACACTCACCAAGCTCTCATCACAACATTTCCCCATCTTCACGGCCAAGCATCGGCGGCAGCATGTATCCAATACTTCCCTCTGTCAGCGCCATGTCCGACATGTCCGGAGGCTACCCTGCCACAAGCAGTGCGCCTGCATCTGGGCTGGCTACATCCTTCGATGCGGACGGCCGTCGACGTTACTCTGGTGGTCTGCTGCAAAAAGCTGCCCGGCCGCGTGACGAGGATCGCATGGAAATCTCTGATGGCAGCATGTCGCCAACGGATAGTTCGCGCCGCGCCTCAAATGCCAGCACTATCGGCAAGTCGCATGGACGGGATAGTGCTGCCAAGCCGACGGTCTCCTCACCAACCATTGATCCCGCTCTTAGGTCTCCTGGCGATCGTTCAGAGGGCTCCGGTGAAAATATCAATGATAGAGAGCAGGAAGCGTGGGTGCACAACATTCGCGCCATTGAGGCCCTTCGTGCCTTCGTCAAAGAGAGACTGGAGCGTGGGGAGTTTATGGATGACGATGCTACACCGCCAAGGGAAACCGCCCAGGACCGGCACATGGTCGATGCTGATAAGGACGAAAACCTGTATCCGCAATTGCGGGCGGCACTGCAAGGGGTTGAGTAAGCCCAGAGTGCTGTAATGGAGATTTCTTTGTGGGCTTGCGAAGGGGTTTCTTGGTCGTCTTGAGCTTTCCAGATTGTCTATCGTCAGTCGGGTTGCTTTCCATGGGTCAGTGACGAGGTACGCTCAGAGCTACGGCCGGGCAGGATAGGGAGATTGGGATTGGGATGTACGGAAACTACGATGTACTGGTTTACATGGCGTTAGGAGTCAATTGAGTCCTCGTTAGCTCCGCACAATGTCAGAGTTATGTTCTGAATCAAGATAACCGTCCGCTCCGCCTACTTGCCTGTGTATCGCCAAGCGTCCGCGAAATTGACATGATCTCTCCGAACTGGAAGACAGAATAGTAGTCGAGATCTCGGGAAAGCATCTCCACAGTACAACCCACCCGCAGAGCTTTGACAGGGTCGCGAAGTCTTACCGGAGCAGCTCCGCCCATCCAACTGAACATTCCAGCGCCTCTACCACTCAACCTACTGAATACGCAAAAGACTCCGTACCTCCCAACCCAGCCCGTTAAATTTCCCAATTCACCACCAAGATGCCGACCTGGGGCCGCGGAGGCGCAGGCAACATCATGACCGATGAGCAAATCACAGCAGCCAACAAGCGCGCCTCAGCTGTACTACACCCTCCCCTGCCCCATCCCCCATCCCCTCTTCCCAAGCTTGCGCCTGTACTAATCCACCGCGCTCACAGGACCTCGAAGCCCAGCAACACGAAGCAGACAACGCCCTGAACCCCGCCATCCATCCCACCGAAAGCGCCAACGCAGCCTACGCGTACAAAGGCCGAGGGTTCGTAAACCACTCCAACCCACATCCAGCCCAGTACCGCCAGACACTGAGCTGACCCATGACAGTGGCGCAGGCAACCTCTTCTCCCCCTCCGCCCTCGCCCAAACCGGCGTCTTCCACGACTCCTCGCGGTCCAACATCCTGGGCGAAGGCACCGCCCCTCCGCCTTCCTCCTCGTCCACGGTAGATACCGCGGCGGAGAGCGGGCAGGGGCATCGCGGGCGCGGCGGCGCGGGGAATTATGTGTGGAAGGAGGACGAAAAGGCTAGAGGGGAGAAGGAGGAGGGAGAGAGGAGGGATGCGGTGAGGGAGAGGGTGGCTAGGGATGTGGAGAAGGGGTTGGCGAGGCCGGAGGGGGTGTATCTGAGGGAGGGGAAGGGGAAGGGGGAGATCATGGAGGTGGAGGAGGTGTGAGGGATGAGGGGTAAGCGGGGCGGAGGCACTGCTTGAGATTTGGAGTCGAGAAGGGGGAGTTTGGCGTATGGGAGGTTGTGGGTCTCTGGAACAACGATGGGCGTGGGAGGGCTGCAAGAATGATGTTATGCGTGATCAAGCTGCAAGACCATGAAATATATGGAGCATGAGAGAGTATGGCCTTCTCATTTTTGAGGTACCCAGGACAGCAGTACAACTGGGACCGCTCTTCTATCTTCCACCACACACATTGGCTTTTGAGCACCACCAAGATCATCGCTTCGCCGAGCAATGCAGTTCTATACCATCCGTCCGGCGCACAGTGCCTTGGCTTAGTCGTGCATTACCGAACCGCAATTCGAGAAGTGCGTCTACTGCTCGGTCTGGAAGTAGTTGAGCAAGATGCTACGCTCCTGGCTCTCCTCACCCCAGTCCTTGACAACAACGCACGAGCAGTTGACCACCTTGCGAGCATTGCCCTCACGGTCGATCTGGCCTGTCATATCAGACACGTATTAGCCCCTCATCCTTCAAATCACACACCACCACCACCAACACAGCACATCATCAGGAGCACTCACACAACCCCGCCCACTCGCCCAACTGTTTCCCATCCGGCACCTTGATCAGCGGAATCTTGTGCTCGCTGCACAGCGCCACGACGAGCTTCTTGTACGCCTCCTCCTCGCACGCCTCGTTGAGCACGCACATGTGCGCCTGGCGCCGGTCCAGCGCCTTGCTCGCCTCGCGCAGCCCGCGCGCCAACCCGTCGTGGATCAGCGCCAGCTTGAGCACGCCCTTGAGCGCCTCGAGCACCGACATCTGGCCCTTGCCGGCGGAGGCATCGGCGCTGATCTCGACTTCGCCGCCCTCGGGGGCTTCGACCGTGGGGGAGGTGGGCTCTTCTCCGTCCGACTGAGAGGGAGAGTGTCAGTGGGGTGTGCGGAGTTGGAGTGGGAGGAGCGAGTTTTGGTGGGGGGGTGCCATTGCGGCGCCAGAAAGACTAGGGAGAGTGCGTGAGCGTACCATCTTTGCTGATTGATTCAGGCTGTGTCGGAATATCCTCGAAGAGTGGTTAGGATTGTGTGAATGTGAGGATTTGTCTGTTGCGGAATTTCGCGTGGGTATCGAGGTCGATTTTCGCGGCGGGCCGTTTGTGCCGCCGAAGCGAAGCACGTGATGCTCCACTCCCTCGCAGTCACCTATCGGGGAGTAGACTTGGGATGATCAACGAGGCGCATGAGTCTGCTTGATGCTTTGTCACAGCTGAAATTTGTATCTAATGCTAGTCCCCCGAAGGAACGAGGTTTGTTTGCAACAAGGCTCCTCTACATGAAGAACAAATATCGTGCAGTTATGAAGGCGACATTTATTTGAAAAGCCAGCTGCAATGGCCGAGCACAAGGAAAGTACTGCTGCACGGCACAGTATCAAACAACAGAGTCCCATTGAAATGGGCTGGTAAGCTAGTGAGATGTCGAATAAGCAGAGTGTGATGCAATGTCCTGATAGACCGCTGTACGCTATCACTCGAAAACACAAGCCGAAAACCAGTATAGTACCTGAAGACTCCGATAAATGGGGACAGGAATATACTGTACAAAGACAGCAGCAAGAAGGAATAGCAAATCTCCTCGCATCACAAATGGGTATCCAGAGCCCTCTATGCTACAACACAGTTCTGGCTCGATAGTATCCGGGGATCGTTTGGTCCTTTACAGCAGCAGCGTCCTGAAGCCCCACGTCACATCACTATACAACACCCACAACTCTTCTTCGCCTTCTTCTCCTTGTCTTCCCGCGGCTCCTGAACCCGAATAGGCTCCCGCCTGCTCGACTCCTGCCGAGCAGGTGAAACCGCTGGACGAGGTGAAAGCGGCGGCTGCGGCGGCGTCTGAATCCTAGGAATAGTGCTATACCCGCCATGCTCACTGCCACTATTTCCAAACGTACCATTGCTCTGCATTTTCGGACTAGGTAGCGGCCACTGCGGCTGGTCCGCCGCCTGTTTGAACTCAGCGGATTGCTGCTTCTCCGGAGGCATGGGCCCCCCGGACGGAGATCTCGATTCGGATCTCGTAAACTCCTCCGGAGTGAGCAAGTTGAACTCTCGATCGTACACCGAGCCAGTCTTGCCTTCCTTTTCCCACTGTTGCTGCGCCATGCGCTTCGCATGCGTGGGCAGTATCTGCTCCTCTGGCGGTAAGCGGGGGTCTGGTTTGTACATCGTAGCGATCCAGGGCGCCTCTCCTTCAGGCCGGTTGTGGCTGGTAGATGGGCGTGTCGTGCTGTTGCTTGTTCCGGGGCGTCCACGTGGTGATTCTCGATGGGTTGTGGATGCTGCTCGTGGTTTTGCGCCTGACACATTACGGCCTGGCGTCGTTGTTTTCCTGGCTCCTGATGTGGGCGCTTTGGTCGGAGCCTTGGCCTTTGGGGGTGACATCTGAGGTGTTCCAGCATCGCTCATGCTGTTACGGGTTGGTGTCTCGTTGCCAGCTCGACCCCTAGGATCGTACATCAGGACATGGCTTCCCCCGCTTGAGTTTCGTGCTCGATGTCCCTTGATGAAGGTCGATCCGTTCTCGGAGAGTCCGTTCCATGTTCCGCTGCCAGCACGACTCCGCGGCAAGGGAGAGTCTCTTTCTGTGTATGTATGTGGAATAGGTACAGGACTCGATTTCGCCACAGGTATCCGCGATGTACTGGGTCGGATCAGATGCTGATGACTTTGCGGGGTTTGGTTCTCTTTGTCAGAGGCAACTTCCTCCATGGTGCGTAGCTCAAAGTCAGGCGTGTCCTCCCGCTCTTCTCTCGCAGACATTGGGGATATCCACTGCTGCCTCTTCGCTTCACGTGTCATGGGTAGGTTTCTGCCTCGCTCCTCACCGTTGCCCCCATATTCGTAGTGATCGTTGCTTTCCCTTCTCTTCCTTGAAGCACTAGCAGACCTACTTCCAGCGGCGCTATTCACACGACTGACGCGGAACCCTGCCTCTTCCAATTCCCGACTCTCAATCTGTGCAAGCTTATCTCTGTGTATCCAGTGTGAATCATTCACCTCGTCGGGAATCCCTCGCGCGCCAGATATGCCCCATCCCTCCCCATTGTGCAAGTTACCCGAGGCATTCCTGCTCTCGGTTTGCGCCCTGTAGAGTTCAAGTAGACTGTCCGGTTCGCTCTCGGCGGCACTGATGTCGCTGTGTTGCCTTGCCAATGCGTGTGCCCTAGATGGTGCGAGATACCCGGCGTCCTGGTTATAGGTCGAATTGGAAAGCGGAAAGTCTGACGTATCCGTACGTGATTGAGTGGTCCTGTAAGTCCCGTTCGTTTGCTGCGCGAGGGGCTGCCGCGAGGAGTAAAGCGGCGCGGAGGATACGGTAGCCATGGATTTAGGCAGGTGAAATCAGGATGCGCGCGGTTCACGTATGTTTAGAAGATCAACGCCTGGATCAATTGGTGCCAGTTTGGGTTGCTGCGGATGAAGCGGCCGCCGGAGGTGTATCGATGTATCAGCGTCGTCTGAGAGGGCAATATGCGGACCGTTGAGGGGGTTGGGGTCAGGTGGAGTGTAAGTGGTGGATCGCGGATCGCTGTATGCCGCAATTTACAAAGGTCGCAGGAAGAGAAGCACGTCGCGCTCTTCTCAAAGCATGATTGTTACGGTCGTTGTCCGTAGATCCAGCTGGAAGGCATGAGGCAGGTCTGGGTGGGTCAGGATGGGGTCGACGTGGGCGTTCCAGTATGATGCAGCACGGTATGGGTCCAAATCATGCATCCATGGCGTTATCCGGGGTTTCGAGTCAAGGCCCTAGCAAGCAATCCGGAGTGTACTTGTGGAGAGTCGACAAGGCCAATCGCGCGAGGAGAATGGAGGAGATGCAGCTTCAGGGCGCATGTGTCTCGGACGGGGGGTCAACAGCGTGCTCCGGCGCCATTGGTGAGAGAGGCCCACCGAGCAACCGGAGGTTTTCACACGCTAGAACGACAGCCGTTGTATCACACTAAAACAACCACAGCATCTCCTTTGTAGCATGTCGTCTCCACCATGTTTGGGCTTGGACTGTAGAGGACATTCTACCTGTACTTTGTCTACGAAGCACGCGGGATGACAGAAGTGTACGGACCTTATCTTCCCTTAGCAGAGTCAGTGGTCAACTGAGTGTATGGTCTGGAGGACACTCTACAACATGTAGAGTGGCCGACTCTTCCTAGAAAACCACATGCAGAAGCATCGTTTGTGGAATCGCCGGTTATGATTATATGACAACCCTCTCCTTACAACTGTGGATGGCTTCCCTTTCACCTCCACCAGCCAGCTGGTCTTACACAGTCGCGTGGATTGACCGAGGCTTGAATCGCACATCAAAGTCCAACTGCTTTACAAACCACGCATTATGCGTTCTCCACGGGCGGTCTGGATTCTCCAGCTCGATCTGTATAAATGTGAGTGGAGATTCTCGTTGATGCATGGGACTTGGAGCAACATACCTCAAACCTCCTCAACAAACTCGGGACCAACTTGTATATCTCCAACGTACTGATATGGCGTCCGATACACGTCCTAGCCCCCGCTCCAAACTGAAACATCGTCGCCTTCATCTCCCTCAGCTTCTCCGGCCCAGCCTCAATCCACCTCTCCGGCCTAAAAGCATCCACATCCTCACCGAACACCTCCGGCCGCCGATGCAGCACCCAAGCATTACACCCCACAATCGTCCCTCCGGGAATTCTTTCACCAAGCACCTCAATCCCTTGCGCCGGCACTACGCGCTCAAGCACGAGGCCAGCAGCCGGATGCAGCCTGAAACTCTCCTGCACGACAGCGTCGAGGTACGGCAGTTTTTGGCTCTCGGCCCAGGAGACAGCGCCGTTAGGGCGCTCAGCGATGATGCCGTTCTGCACTGCCTCGTCCAGCTCCTGCATCAGTTTTGCATGAGCAGCGGGGTGGCGAAGTAGGTGGTAGAAGACGGCGCTGAGGCTGATAGCGGTTGTTTCGCTGCCGGCGAAGACCATACTGACGGCTGCGGTGAGGACTTGCGTGTCTGTCATGAAGTCCGGGTGTTCGTGCTGCGCTTGGGTGAACTTGGTGAGGAGGTCGACGCCTTTGCGGGTCTTTGGGTTGGTGATGGCGCCGGATTCTTTGATCTTGGCCATCTCTGCGGCGCGTTCGGAGGAGCGAGTTTGGGCAAAGGCGGTTACCGGGAAGACGGTCTTGCTAAAGCCCCATTTCTCGAGAAGGAGCTTTATGGGGTTCTTCTCCAGGAGAAGGTCGAGGAGGGGCATTTGGCCGATCTGTGGCTACCATCAGTATCGTGACTTGCTGAATATGAAGCGCAGTCCAGGTGTGCTGACCGGCCCAGCATAGCTCAAAAACCTATCCAGAAATCCCACGATCCCATCAACGTCCTCGTGCCTCTCCACAAAACCCAGCCTTTTGCTCCATGTTAGCTCGCCTATCACATCGAATGCGTAGTACTGCAGCCACTGAGAGAAATTACAGCTCTTGCCCGTGTCCGCAAAGAGCCGTTGTGTCTGCTCCAGGAAGCAGTCGGTTGTGGAGTCTACGAGCGGTTCATATGAGACCAAGGAGCTCATAGCAAAGGCATTGTTGATGCAGCGTCGGTACTTGGCATGGTAGTCTTCATCTGTTGTAGAGAAGAGCGATTGAAGACGGCGGCCTTTGGAAACAGCTTGCTGGACCGGATAGAAATCGGACTAATTGAAGAGGTGATCAGCAGAGTTTCTACTGGACAACCAGGCGGGCGTTCCGTACTTTCGTCATGCCCTTGTTCAGTCCGTAAATAATCTTGATAGCTCCCGGATCCGCGAAGGAGAGCATGTTCGGCCCCAATCTGACAACATCGCCCAATTGGCGGTGTAACTTGATGTGAGTATGCTCTGCTTTCCGACCCAATACATCGAAAAAGCGCCACCAGTCAGTGTAAGCTGCGAGGAACGGTCCAGGATACTTGTTCAGACCGCGGTTGTATTTGTTACGAACGAGGCGGCTGATCAGCGCTCCGAGGAGGACAATGAACCAGTACCGGACAGCAAAGATTAAAACGCTGTTGAGAAACATGTTGATGTTCCTAGGTGGTGATACTGAAGGATTACCCAGCTCATCGTAAAGGAGGCACCGAGTAGTTTATGTACTCCCAGCAAGCACTGTTACTGCGCAACATCCTTGACTGACGGCAAGTGGAGGAGTCTTCGGCATGTGTGGACTCAGACCGAATGCAGCCAGGCGGTAAGTATGCAACTGCCTGACTTCATGCTATTGAGCGTACAGTCGGCAGTTGAGGCACGGATTCGATATGATAGAGCGTGACGACCTGCGGAGCGGCTAGACTCGTTGTAGCTTTCTATGAGGATTCTCATCCCGCGTCGTCCTAGCGGGATCGCCCATCAGCCTCCATTTGCATGTTTTCGTTGTCTAAATAATGTAAGAATATGCTCGTTCTGTTCCAG
>JAKLMF010000202.1:0-24221 GCA_022813555.1 Botryosphaeria agaves | reverse complement strand
CACCCTCCATGTTCTGCATCCGATAGAGAGGAACACGTTTGGCGCTCTGACTGCTCACGGAAGTCTCCAAGATTATATCCTTCCACCATGTGATCAACCATTGCACCGATATAGCCTCTTCGTCCTGGTATATCGATCGACGATTCTATAGCCCCTCCAGTAGTGCCACTCAATAGCCGCAGCTTAAGAGTGATATAGAGAGTACTCGTCCCTTTAAGTGAAGCATTAGCTAAGCACAATCAGTCACATGAAACCTAGTCTGTTCAATGTGGATAGTCAAAACCGGTCCACTAAGCGAGCGCGTATAAGGGCCTAAGCCCATCGTCCGTTTCATGCCAGACTGAACATTCTCTCATACCTTCGAAGCAGCCTACTGCAGATAATCGTCCCTTGTTCGAATTTTTTTTTCGCAGACAGTCCGCAACAGATTCTCAGCATGGCACCAAAGGCCAATCCCACTCCCGCTGGTCACCGCCCAGATGATCCGGCGGACCACCGTGACTACCAGCTGACGGACGAAGCCACCGGCCGACCGCTTTCAGAGTCATTCCGGTTGTACGCTGGACCTGATCAGCGAGCCACCTACGCAAGACAGCAGATTCTCGAGCTTAGAATCGGTGATACGGACGAGTTTGAGCACAACACCGTGCGAGACATGCCACCTGGGTCCGGCCTGATCTACTTCGCGGACTTGCAAGGGCGCCGTCTAACCACGTCATTTCGACTGTTGGCTTCTGTAAGTCTCTTCACTTGACTCTTGCTACTTATCGGTCCAAGTAGTCTCACTTGAGACCTGCGACTCTGGCACGATCTTTTAGAGAGATGTTTGACTTCGCTGTCCCAAGATCGAGAGCTGACATCAATCCACAGGCTCCCACAACGGCTCCTCGATCTCGAGCGCCCGCTGCTCAATCACAAGCGTCCGGTGGAAGCACGACGACGGCAACAGGTTCCAAGGCACAGCCCTCCAAATCTCACAAACAGAGCCACCGACCATCGGGCGTAAAGGCTCTCAATCGTTTTCGTATGAGGCTAGGGATGACGCCCATGAATGCACCGCTGCCGTCTGAGATCACGGACCATGAGCTCCTCACGTCAGTCAAGTGTTTAGGTATACGAGGCAGAGCTGACAGAGGAGCAGGTACTATCCGCAACATGCTATGCACTGGCCAAATGCAATGATGCGGCTAATCAACAACGAGTACGCATGCTACTATGATATTTCGAGATGGACCTCTGCTAATTGCGGCCTCAGGTACACCCAGGGCACCATTGCTGAGCGCGTGAACGGAGCTCGAGGCCTTAACAAAGACGACGCCCTTTGGTTTCTTCCAAACTCAATCGGCAAGCAGCTCGTTCGCGCTGGCCAGCGAGTGGCCGGGAACCAGAACTGGAAGCGCACGGAACATTCACGCGTACCAGTGGCCGACTGGAGCACTGCCGGCTGGCAGCCATAAGACAACATGCCGATCGCGCGGGATATCACGCTGAGGGGTCTTGCGCAGGGCGTTGTCGAGCATCCGAAGGGCGCACAGGCGGGCCAGCTCACTAAGAGCATCACTCAAGCTTTGCAGCATCGAAATGCCGGCTACACGCTGAGAGACCATGAGAGGAGGGTGGCAGAGGGTCTCGAGTAAGTCACAAATGCAGGATTAACCAGTGCCAGGATGAAGTGTCGCTGACGCCTAGAAGCACGCTCGAGGAGCTGGAGGACGAAGACGAGGAGGGCGATAGTGAAGCAGAAGATAGCGAGGAATACGAGTTGATTGTGGCGGACGACGAGGAGGACACAGCAGGACCAGATGGGGGCGGCAGGCTCGATCAGATTCTACGCCGGTTTGGCGGAATATGATCCTCGACCGCAGACGGCGTGCTTTCTCCCATTATTTTCTGCATTCTTGGGCATGCCGCACTTCACGCCCTCTATTACAACCATTGCACACAATTGCGGCGAAATATCTCGTAAGCTTTGGGTCACAGACTCTCTTGTCTGGTGGTTTGACTGTTGGATTCACAGACTTGGCACGTTTTCGATAGGAATTTCCCGCCTGTACTCAAAACATCGTTCAAGGCGGCAAGAATCGCATCCCCGCCAGCCAATGGTACCGGTCCATCTTTAGAGCTGATAGAGAGTTCCATTCCTTCGTTGCTAACGTAGGGAGCCGTTAAGACCATACAGACTCGCTGTGCGATCTGAACAATGGCTTTGTTTGGAACCTCTTTGCCAACCCTCGAGACCCGCGGGTTCGCTCATTCGAGATTGGTGAATGGGTGTTTCAATTGCGTCGCGTGTGACTGGACATTCGAAGTGAATTTTGGGAAAATCTTGTGTTTCCCCAATCGAGTTCCCATGTCAACCATCGTGACCGCTCCCAACTCTTCCACTTCATGACCTTCTCTCCGCACCTCAACACCAAGCCTTGAGACTTCTAGAAAAGACTCCTTTAGACAGATAGTCTTCCACAACGTAGTGCTTCTCAAGTACTTGTCAAAGTCTGTGTGTGAGCCAGCATTCACATATCAATCGCACTCGTCCATTATCATTATGAATCCCACAAAGTTCGATTCTGACACTGGAAGCCGCCTCGACCGGTCAGTGAGCGACTCCAACGTCCATAATCCAAAAACACTCCAGCGGCCAAGCACGTCCGACGGCGAGCGACCGCGTTCGTCATCTCATAGAGCCGCTCAATCCTCACGTGCTCGGTCGATGCCGACATTCTTGGAGGACTTTGAGACTTTTATCGACGCGCAGGCGCTACTCGACGATGATAAAGGAGACGAGTTGCAGCATACGACCTTCGGCCAGCGTGCGTCCGACAATCGAGTAGGATATGCGGCCGGAAGTAACCAGAATCAAGCTGCGCAGGTTATCACATCTCCTAGTGGCCTTGGTGAAAACAACTTCAGGGGCCCGATCTTCACTCAGCGGCCCTTCAAACGGCCAGCAGGACACCTGGCCGACGATGGTCTTCGTCAAGCTGCGCGGTTCGAAACACCCTCCAGTGAGTGCCATCTTTCCGCGAACGCGTGACCAGTCAGTGCGATGCTGACTTGTGCCAGCACGTTCATATGATGAAGGCTTCTACCAGGAGAACCACGAAGAGCGCTTCGACCAGTCGGCGGAAATCCAGGTGCACGATGGATACATTCCAGCGGCACAGACGGATGGAATCTTGACTCAGCTGACGTTTAAGTAGGAATCGTCCCTCCAGGTCGTCCATTCTTGAATACCGGCTTGGTTGAATGCTGTGGACTCTTCCTCGACCCAATTCGGTATCATCAGCATCACGCCGAGTTTCACACCCCAATCGAAACAGACGGCACCCTGACCGCATTTTTAGTCACTGATCCGGATCCCAAGGACCCATGGCTTGTCGCATTCCCGAAGGACTACGACTTCTCCAGGATCCGCGCCGCCGACACTGGCTACGAAGCGCTTCGGGTACAGAAGGGGGAGAAGACCTGGTATTTCCACCCCAGGGCTGTCGTGTTCCGGTTGCACAGATGCATCAATTGTCACACGCATGGCTTGACATGCAGCAACAGTGTTCCGTGCGAGCCCTGCAAACTGCTTGGGCTACCGTGTCAAGCAGTGGATACGATCTACCAGGGGAAGCTGACGCCGAAGATTCTGGATGGCGATGCGGTTCTCGAGCGGCACAATGTCCACCACCATGAGCTGCCAGAAAAGACGGCTTCGAATGGCGATGTCTATAGGCAGAGGATGGAAAAGAGAACACCAAAAGACCTCAACAAAAGTGACAACAATCGACCGGACCATGGGAAAGAAAACGGGGTCACGAGAGGATCAGTCACGCGTGAACAAGGACATGCGATTAGCATGAAGGAGAGAAAGAGGAAGAGAAAGTCCGAAGATGAGAACGACCTCCTCGAGGCTGGACTTGAAGGAGAAGACAAGGAAAGTGATCATGAAGACAGGCCCACCGCCAGAAAAGTTCGTAAATCAATGCACGGCACATCAGCTACAGCAAGGAAGCCCAACAGGCGCAATAGCGGAGGGGTCCTGGACATATACGAGAGACTGGGCGCACCGCCAAAGAACACCAGACTTCCTCAGGGTCTGGAAATCACGGCGGTGGAGATCCTCACGTGAGTGTCATGTACGACCGTCAGCAGGGTTGCGCTGACACCAAACAGATTCTTACCCCGTCTTCTGAAAGATTCAGTTTGTATGCTGAGGCTTCTTGGCAATGGTATGTCCATATTTATTCCGCTGCACCCTCACTTTTTCGGCATACACTGACATACAGATGCACAGGCTGGAATCCGTCTCTTATGGCGTTCGTAATGAACAAGACCCACGGGCTATCTAGCGAAGACGAAGTGCATCAGAACACCCTACTTAAAGCAGTTCAGAAGATTGGCCGAACAGTCTTCGATAACCCGACGTGGAAGAGGGAAAAAGACAAGGACACACTCGTCGCTACAACGGATCGCAGTAGTGATGGTTTCAGTCTAAGTTTCGAGACTTGGGGCGAGCTGGTCGACGTCCACATATCGGAACTGGCCAAGCCCATCAAAGAGTTTCCCCAAGGCGATGACCGCGGTGTGCTGTCTGCTGCAGTTGAGCTCATCCAGTCACAGCCGTTTCTCGATCGGAAGCTTTCGGAGCTCCTTTCTCTCGTTCCGCTGCTGTCGAACGTCCCTCAGCCAGCCCCGGATCGCAATCTGGATGTAGAGGCCATGGAGCGATGGCTGAAGAGGGTCAAGGCAGAGCACAAGCCAGGCGGCAGAAGGGCTGCTCCCAAAGCTACATCAGCCAAAAGGAATCGATCAAAGAAGACTGGGAAATCAGAGCTGCTCGGAAGAATCGCCAATCAAAAGGGCCAGCGCCGGGCACCTCTTCGCCGACGCAGCACAAGGCTTGAGCGGACTGACGAATCTGATGACGAGCTCGATATTGAGCTGCATGATTCGAGTGAAGAGGAAGCCGACGAACAGGCTCTTGCTGCGGAGGCCGAGGCTGAGGCCCGGGAGGAGGAAGAGTTCTTGGCTGTAGCGAGAGAAAGCGAAGACGAAGCCGCGAGCGGACGGTCCGCTGATCCATCAGGTGTCGAGGACGATGAGGGAGACATAACTTGAGGTTTGTCTCGAATCATCAGGCATCGTGTGGCTGTCCAAAGCGGCTTTAGAATCGGTTGTGGAGGGTTTGCGGCGCCCCTCTGCCTCACCTCTACTTCTCGTGATGGATTGCCGTATGTTCTATTATGGGTGCGTCGGATACAGTGCTTCGTGTTTTCTCTGACAGGTTTTTTCTCATTTTTTTCCAACTTAATTTCTTTCGTAACTACTCCTCATCTTCTCCCGTCGGCGCTGGCCGGCGTTGCATATTGGCCTGCTGTTGTTGGGTTGACATAGCAGACAATGAGTATTGTCATGGATAAGGCTTGAAGCACATTTCTAAACAGAGGAGGCTTGTTCTGTGGCGTGTTCTTTGTTCTGTCGTCAGAGGCGTTAGGGAGCAGTTGTTGGAAGATGATTCGCAGGGATCATTGTTTGTCATTTGGAGGCGAAGTAAGCACCGCGCACGTGACTTGATCATGTTGGAGCAGTATAAAAGCTGCAGAGAATGGTGTATCATCCATTTTCATGTTTGTCATTGGTGTTCGAACTCTTCTAGTCCTACGAAAAGGCATGCCCTCAGTCGATCAGTTCTCGTTCATTCATCTCTCACTGACGTGTCACATGGGCGATACTTGATCCAACCTCACATCGTCAACTCAAGCGACTCCACTCGCTTGCATTGGCTGAACAGGACGCTGTGTACTATGATTGTATGGGGAGCACCAACAGCTGAGTGCGACAGTGATTTGATGCGTAGATCTCGCTTTCGAGCGAGATACAACTCATTGCTTGAGGATTCCTTGCTGTCGCTCGCGCGCTTGACAGACTACATCTGACTTTGCAATATTCCCCATCAATACAACCAGCGTCAAATACATAGGGTTCTTGTACCAGCGGTAGCCTCGACTAATATCAAGTTGCAGCGTCAACAAATTGCAGTTCCTTGCACAGTCGTTTCTGTTCCCAAGAGGAACGTCGGTAATTCTCAACATTAGTCTCCGCAGTTAATCTTCTTTCACTTTCAAAACCTGTTCAATGCAGCTTCGCACCATGTTGCCCACCGATATGCTTGAAGAGTTAGACAAAAACCCAATTCTCTGTGTGGAGATGCATACTACTGGCGAACCAACTCGCATCATCTATGCCAACTATCCCCATCTCCACGGCACCCTCCTAGAACAGCGCGCTCGAGCACAACGAGATCACGACAGCATCCGCAAGCGCATACTTCTCGAGCCACGTGGCCACAATGACATGTACGGTGCCATCCTCTGCCGTTCAACTGAGCTCGTAGACCGTGGGGACGCGCATATGGGCGTCCTATTCATGACAACAGAAGGCTACTCTACCATGTGCGGCCACGCAACCATAGCGCTGGGCCGGTTCCTTGTGGACGTACACGACAAAAACATCTTTCCACGTCGGGATGAGTTGCGGTATGATCCGGAGACCCAGACGACGAAGTTGCTTTTGCACGCTCCGTGCGGACTGCTGGAGGTTACAGTGCCGACTTTACCAGGCGGCCATAAGGCGGATGCGTCGCGTGATGTGTCATTTCTATCGGTGCCGTCTTTTGCCCCGGGATTGGGGGTCCAAATCGCTGTTCCAGCAGACCTGCGCTGGCCGCAACTGGGCTCCCGCACGTATGTCACTGGCGACATCAGCTACGGCGGGGCGTTCTTTATTATCATATCTGCTTCAGAGTTGGGCTTTTCTGGTACCAAGCTCGACCTTGCTGGCCTTGGCCATGCAACGAAGCAACTGAAGGCTGCTGCGAATGCGGACGGCAAGGTCCGCGAATTGCTTCAGCATCCTGATCATGACGATCTAGGCTTTCTCTACTCTGTCATGGTAGTCGGCAACACTGGAACTAGCTCAGATGGGACATCTAGCGGGGAACTGGGCTTCTGCTTCTTCGCGGATCAGCAGTTCGACCGCTCTCCCACCGGCAGCGGCGTCGCAGCTCGTGTGGCCCTGGCGTACGTCAAGCGTGAAAGATCCATAGGACAACCTTGGACTTACCATTCGATTGTCTCACGGGCATACGGCGGCGAGGGAGCCTTTGTCGGCACGCCTGTTGAGGAACTGAATGTGCCTGTCCCCAAAACAGAAAGGACGTTTCGGAAAGGTATGCGGGTAAAGATTGAAGGGAAGGCGTACTATACTGGGTTCCATGCCTTCGTCCAAGAAGCGGGGGACCCGATCGGTCAGCATGGCTTCGATGTTAGGCATCTAAGTTTAGGAAACCATAACCACACTAGCTCTTAAGTCATTGTAAGTTGGCGTAGGCAGGGGGGACGTTCTCATTGCTTATCTTCTCTCCTCTTGATACCTCAACTCATAGCTGCTTAAACGACAGTCCACGACATCGACTTAGTAGACACTATCAGTCTCGAATGAAACGATCAGAACTCCCATGATCCCTATATCCACAACAGTCCACAACACCCGCTCTAATCCAGGATATCCAGTCCCTTTACACCACCATCGCACATAACCAAACAGAACGCCTCTCCACTTGCAAAGCCTGTCACGCCTGCCTCACACCCCCCGCCCCTAAACGACCCCCCCACCAACCCCCTCAACCTTCCTCAAAAACTCCCTCACCCGCCCCACCTCCACCTCCCCCGTCCCCACCCCGCCGCCCTCACTCTCCACAGCCGCCAGCAACATCCCCAGCGTCTCCTCGACCCGCTCCTCCGGCACGCCAGTACATAGCGCCACCACCTTGCGATACTGCGCCTCAAGCTCTCCATTCCGTACCTTCAGCGCCGCGGCCCGGGCGCGCAGATTCTCGTTATTCGCCGCGTAGGCGCGGAGCCGGGCGGACAGGAGCGGCGCGGGCGGCAGGTGGGCCAGGCTCTGCTGGTGCTGGTAGTCGAAAGACATGCCGTCCTCACCACCAGCGCCAGCAAAGTCCAGCCCCGGCACAGCGAACATGGCGTCCGCGTCTCCGACCCTGACATCCCCCGCCCCGCCTGCACCGCCGTTCCGGCCCCCTGCCGCGGCACCCCGCTGCCGCAGCTCCTCGACGGCGCGGCGCAGGTTGGCGACGCGCTGGCTGCGCTCGTGGCGCTGGCGCAGGCGGTGCTGCAGCGCGGCCAGCTTGGCGGACTCGGACTTCTGGGTGGCGGAGAGCTCGCGGATGGCGGTGTTGGTGCGGTCGATCTGGTCCTGCTTCAGACGGATCTCGGCGGCGAACTGGGACTCGGATTGGGAGAGGGAGGAGGTGAGTGCTGTGATGGGAACTTCTTAGCGTGTTTTGCGCTGGGCAATAGTGCATGTGGTGATGTGAACACAGCTAACACGTGATGAGGCAGAGTGCGGAGGAGGTTCAAGAGCTTACCGGGTATCAAGTCCTTGCTCGTCTCTTCGACCTTACTAGCCTTCGTCTTATTCGGTGAGCTCAGCTGACTCGGAGGCGGCTGACTATGAACCGGGCGCTCAGCGTCGGTGCCGACGCCAAAGTCGACGGGTCGAAGACCCTTGTAGTTCGGAATCATAGGATCTGCTTGGACTTCAAGGAGTTGCTGTATGATACTCCTGTTGCCGATCCTCGCAACAAGGTTCAGCGCCGTGTTGCCCGCCTTGTCTCTAGCGTTTACCATCTCGCTCATGAAACGCATTAGCCCGATCGGTCTTGCGATGCCTAGCCCTGTGTCTGCGGCACCGCTGGCTGTGCCGCTAGTGCTGCGTACGAGGAACTCGAGAAGGGCTTCGAGGTAGTATTTGCTGGATGCTGCGCGGCCTTTGATGCCGCATGAGACGGCGATGTGATGGAGGATCGTGCGGCCTTGGGCATCACGAACTTCGATGAGAGGGCCGAGGATTTCCAGGAGCTCTGGGAAGCAGCTGTGATCTAGGCTGTTGTTGACTTGTACTGCAGCCATTAGGGGTGTTTGGCCTGCGATGTTGCCTCGGAATATGTTTGCGCCCTTTGATATGAGAAGACGCATTAGAGATACTCGAGCAAGCGTAGCAGCCCAGTGCAGCGCCGTGTTCGCTGATTGGTCAAGCGGCAGATCGAGATCGGAGCCAGAGAGATGGATGATTGCCGGATGTGTTGAGAAATCCGTCCGGTTCAGGTCAGCAAACAGGTCGAGTAGAAGACCCTGCTTCTCTTCCGTTCTTTTGTCCGTCGGATGAGGTAGAGGCGCCAGTGCAACCGGTACATCCCCATCAATCTGATGCTCGGCTTGCTGATATACGAAAGATTCATTGGGTTCCGTCGGAGTACCGTCGCGCATGGAGAGGTCGACCGCACCATTCATCTGAGTAAACGATCCATCAGGGTTCGAGAGCCGCACTCTCTTCTGCGGAGGTTCCTGCATATCGCCGCGCCCGTTTGGTCCTTGAGTGCCGTATCCTGAGTCTTGCTGCCCATTGACGCCGACGCTCCGCTCAGAAGCGAAGCTATGCGTGCTCTGCTGGCTTCCACCACGAAAGGAGTCTTGGCTGGCCAGCACAGGTGGCTGAGGTGGCCGTCCGGGCGTCATCCCTGGCCGCCTGGGTGCGGGAGAGTTCAGTCTTGCTACCTTGTTCATAGCGGCAATCGCGTTGGAGGCTGTGGTAGATATGTTCGAGAAGAATGTGCCGTGCGAGTTTTGGTTCATGGCCCGGCCATCGAGTGTCGCAGTGTACATGCGCTTGCGGTTCGCAGCCATTGCCTGTTCTTTGGTGGGCGTTTCCATTCCTTGACCCTGTCCACCACTACCGTCGGTGCTGATGTCGTAGTCGAGTAAAGGCCGCAAGATATCCTCTACGCCATATTGCCGGCAGAACTCCCGTCCGCGACGGTAGTTTATCCAAGTTCCCTGGTATTTGCCGTATCCGCCTTGAACTTTCTCATGTTCCCCAGTGAGGATTTCCTTCTCTAACACCTTCGTGCGCTTTCCCTTGTCCACTCCGGCAACTTTGAGGATTTGAGTCGCATTGAGCCAGGAATCCGAGCGCCTTCGCATGACAGCTATGCCATTGATCTCCATCTCGTATACGGACACACCCGAGTAGACAGCCTTGATTGTATGATTAGCACACAAACACCGGCTGCAGATGGCGTCTCAACTGCAACTATCATACCGTATAGATCTGTGGCGCTTGCCCAACATGGCTCTGCGGGTTGCCGGTCACTTCGCCGAAACTTCGATAGCTGGCCATCATACTGTGCTGCGGAGTGTTGTACATGGGCGGCGCCGAGGGAGCTGCGAAGGAAGCCGGTCTACCATCGTTGAACGAGGCGAGCGCGGTCTGATGTGCCAGCTGCATACTCTCGAGCGTGGAATTGTTGCTGGCGGTGCGCGCGTAGGATATGGGCAGTTGCGGGGGAGCTGACTCTATCACCGTCGACATGTGAATCGAGGAGCGGAGGGGAGAGCGGGTGTTTGCGCGACAATGCGCGCGGCTCCTGTACGAACGTCGATGCGATAGTTTGTGCTCCTTCGTTCCGATACTGTGAGTGAACAAATGCGCCCACACGCAGATATCAGAGGTGTCGGCGGTGTCGTATGTGGTCGGCGGTGAAATCGAGTCGCGCGAAAGGTGGAGAACACGCGTCGGCTAGCCCAGGACGCTAGTGACGAAAGGCTGAACTTTAAGGTACCTGCATCTCTATCACTTCTTCACCATCGGCCTCAGTATTGGTTCATTTGCTCCGGTTCCTTCGTCAACCGTTCATGGTAGGGCACAATGCGCAGGAAGCCCGGCACTTGCTTCGCGCTCTGCTGAGGGAGAGCACTTACCTCCCGGACAGCGCTGCACAGCGATACATCCGACAACATGTCTTGTCAAGGTTCAAGGCGAATCAGGAGAAGGGAAAGGTGAAAAAGCTGGTAGAAGTCACGGCTGCTGGCGGTGAGCATGCTCTTTGCGATGTGGACGCGATCAGAGTACAGCAACTTCTGAGTCGAGGCCGCAAGGCTCTCAGCGTGCTTCGACGCGCCAACTGCGGCGAGCTGACGCCGCTTCGAAATGTGCTTCTTTACACGTACGGTCGGGCAGGCAAGCGTCGTTACGAGCTCATGAGGCCATTCTTCGAACCGGATGTTCCAGCAAACACAGATGCCGTATTGGCGTTGCGGGACGCTGGAAATGCGCCGGATACCGTACTTGGGGACAGCCATCTGGCGAACATCCTCGAAGGATCGGTACCCACGGACAAAGGAGAGAAAAAGGTCTACAGAGTGTCCGAGCGCTTCAGCAAGCTTTGTGCGTTGCTTGATGGTCAGAGTAGAACCCACTTCACTGAACTGAAAAGGACGAAACTCCGCTCAGCAACAACGAAAATACCGACGGAGAATATCTGGGGAAGGCCGATGCCACGTAAGCGGGAGAGAAACATGCTCAGAGAGTGGTACGGGTCGGTGATGAATAAGGTTCTGCCGCCTTTGCCGGAGCACGAATGGAATCGACTGAAAAGTTTGGTAGAAGGAGAGCTATGGGAAGGCGTCAAGCAAAGAAGGCCTGGCCGCTCCCTGAAGCCGGATGAGCTGCGAGTCGGAGACCTCAAGAAATTCGTTCTTGCCGACGAGCTTGGTAGCGAAACGCGAGGCTTGGACTGGGCATGCATGAAGAACGGCATATCAGACGCAGGTTCCAAGAAGGACAAAATCTCTCGCCTTGCCGAATCAAATCGCTATTATCCGACCGACCGCTGGCTAGCAGATAAATCGTTGATACAGGAAGCGAAGCAAGATATTCTTGAGGACGGAGTTCGTGTGCGCAGCCTCAACAAGGCATCACAGGGCAAAGAGGGGGAGCACACTATCACGCCTCGATTCATGCGGCGGCTTTGGGCCTCTGTCTTTAGTCAGTGTCCGGTGATGTCTTTCGATCGGGAGCAGAAGAAGTGGATCGTCACGTGGGGAACGAAGCCAACCGGTGTAGGAAGAGCGGATCCCCCAGACGTCAGCTCTGTTCTGTTTGCCGGAGTCGACCATAATGGAGAGGTCGTAAAAGATCATCAACGCTTCAATGCCGGTGATTCAGCTGTGTCATCTGATTTACAGTAGGGCCACCTGATTTACAGTAGGGCCACCTGATTGCAATTCTATCTCGTCTTCTGAGGCATGGTCATCTCTCGCACCGAAAACCAAACACAGCCGCGTGCTAACAGTTTCACGTCAATGGATTGAGCACGTCCTCGACCAGGACAGCCTCATTGCGTCACGCGTTTCCGGTCCGCAGTTTCTCCGGCTGCATGACATAGGGCGCTGCATCGCACGAAGATGTCCCCCGGCCAGAAGCGCGGTATCTGCAACAACACAGCCGCTTGCACTTAGAGTCCGCCAGAGCACAGCATGTCCGACAAACCGACAATCCGTCTCGCAACCCGCGAAGGTACGTTTCGCGCCCGGTTTCTCCGATTAAAAAGTTGACAAGCAAGTTCCTGACTTCCTCCAGACGTTCCAACCATCCTCTCCCTAATCAAAGAGCTCGCCGACTACGAAAATGCCCCCGACTCTGTCGAAGCAACTGAATCCTCCCTCCGCCTAACCCTCTCCTTCGCACCCTCCCAACACCATCACCATCACAGCCACCACCACAAGTCCTCCTCCGATCACGGCCATAACACACAGCCGCCGCCCGACCGCCCCCTCTCCTCAACCTCGCACGCCCCACCCACACAGACCTCCGGCTATGCGAAGACCCTCCTTATCACTGCACAACCGGAAGACGAGGTCGCGGGCATGGCGCTGTACTTCCACAACTACAGCACCTGGCGCGCGAAGCCGGGAATTTACCTCGAGGATCTTTTCGTCAGGGAGAAGTACAGGAGGCGCGGGTATGCGACGTTGTTGCTGCGCGAGCTGGCGAAGGACGTTGTGAGGATCGAGGGAGGAAGGCTGGAGTGGAGCTGCTTGAAGTGGAACAAGGATGCGTTGGACTTTTATGAGAGGTTGGGAGCCACGCAGATGAGTGAGTGGGTGGGTTTGAGGGTGGATGGGGAGGCTTTGGAGAGGTTGGCGAAGGGAGAGGTGGAACCGGAGGATGATAAGCGGGGTGACAAGGGAGATAGTAAGGGTTAGAGGAACAGCCTATATAGACCGCGGTAATAGTACACCTCTGTTCTTGATACCGGGTGAGTATGCGCTCCCGATACTGTATCTTTCAATCATAGTCATGGTAGGGATCCTCCATTCTCGTCATGTCACTCTCCGGTCACTGTCGATTTCCAGTTTTGTTGCTGAGGTTCATGTTCAAGTTCCATCGAGAATCTCGATTATGAGTACAGCGACGAACACAGTGTCTATGCCTGTTTAGTGAACTCCGTGGATTTGTTCTATCAGCAAGATGCAGTGACGTCTTGGCGTTCGGCTAAAATGCCCTTCCAGGCCATGTGACATCGTATCTTGGAACCGGCCGCTGCAGCCACGCATGAACACGAGGCGGGGCGATCCAATAACGTTATGAGACCGGGGTCAAAACAAGGTACGATGCCAAAGATAGAGAGTCGTACAGACTACTGGAGAGTGGCGGGAATAGTGTGCGATCCCTAAATCAATCGCTGTTTCTTGGAATCCTCCTCTTTGTCCAATGTCGCCATCTCTTCAGGAAGTCAGCACATCGCAAGGTCGGACTTCACAGTCCACATTAGCTACCGATTGCGGAGCTTGGACATCTAACGCGAATGCATCGCAACGCATTGAAGCATCTGGTGTAACGCTCTTGGGTGACTGTCGTTCATGAAATACGTCTCAATGACTCGCGCTCTCCTCACGGCTTTGATCTGTTCGACGACAGTTTCAGCAACAACATGTAAGCATTTCTGGACGAGCTTGAGAACACCTTCATTCTTTGTTAACGTTGATGGAATCCGACAGATTACAATAATTCCACGACACGCCCGAGCGATGCCTCTGCACTGAATAGCCCTTCTGCAGCCGATCCGCCCCTTACGTCCGCCCTTCCGGAATTCACATATGCACCGTTATCCTCAGCGTCATCGGCAACGAGCACCAGTAGTAATGGACTTGGAGACTACATTATGTCCGGGTTGGGCGCCAGCCTGGATCGCTCATTCACCCTACAAACCGAATCAACAAGCTCGTTGGCTTCAAGTGTGCATGCTAGCAACAGTTCGATCACATCCAGTATCCACACACCCTCACCAAGTCCAACGCCAACTCAGTCGTCCCTGGTAACGAGTGCTCCGCATTTCCTGAATTCGACAGCATCTTCTCTCGCATCGTTGAACAGCACTTCGTTCAACGCCACTCGAACATCCGGCGTCCTGTATCCCACCGGAAACAACAACACCATCAATATTGTTGCTCAAAGCTGCAACCTGGCTTTGCAGACCTACGCGAGTCTGTCATCCGAATATGCGACCAAGCATGCGGTTACTCGCGTGGTTACGGGTGAATCCCCAATTACCGAAAGCACACCTTTCTCGACATACAGACAGGTTATATGCACACAGACCGGGCCTGTAACTACCTTGTGCGATGGAAGACCTCGAATACTCTCGCCCTGTGACACTCTGACGATCACCGATGTCTTCCGGCCCACTGGCACCTTTACTATCACATCACAGGCATCATACACTGGCATCCGACCGAACTGTACGGTCGATTCAAACGACTGCGGAGATTTGTGGTGGTCATGGGTAAACACTTGGTCGACTTGGTATAATGCCGGTGGCGCACGCTCCAATATGCCTCCAAAACCGGCATGTACCCAGCCTGCTTGTAAAGGCGACTGTACCATCGTTGGGGGGCCAGTCCGTCTGCTATATTGGCCTGTCAGTACAGTCTCCGGGGATCTCTGCGCCCAGAATGGATCTACCGTCACACCAACGCCCACCGGACTTGGACCCAACACCGCTGTCTTCGAGGGGTCTACTTTGACCTCGCCAACCGTATATATGTCTTTCGGCATGGTAGAAGCAATCGCTTCCTCAGCCCTGATCACATGCGGACCGAAGATCACCGACACGATCTTGCCTCTCAAGCCTGAGGAGGTTTCCAGTAAGCGCGTTGCGTACCCCTGGGTATACGATGAGCCATTCAACTTTGCAGATCTGAATGGGCCTGTCCCCTGGAAACAATATGCAGGACAGGGCAGCTGCTCACCGTATCCAGAGGAGTACTGTGCGACTATGTATGATAACTACAACCCTGGCGTAGTGATCCCGACGCAAGTCATCGATTGGGATTCGAGCTGGTCGCATTGCACTGTGCACTTCAATGGGATGTACGACCCGCCATATGCACTGCAAACAGCTGCTGCTCTGACCGAAGCGCCAACAACAGTCAAACAGTCTGCAACTAGTCGTTCGAGCAATCAACCGCCAGCTGCCCCTAGCTCCACTCTGCCGCCGCCACTCCCGGAAGTAACAGCAACAACATCAGACAACTATCCCACGTTTACTTTGGCAATCCCGCACACAGAGTCAGAGTGGAACTTCCAGTCCACCTCGTCGGTGCCTCCACCACAAGCACCAAAGTCATCATCAACAGCTCCTCCAGCAGGCGGGGCGGCTGGGGGCGCTATTGCTTCGATTCTCAGTAATCTTGGTAGGAGCTCCGCTGTGCCGCCTGCAAACACAAACACAGAGAGGCCTGTCCCGCAGCAAACGAACGTTCCAGCTTCACCGAATGGTGGTCCAACGCAAGGTGTTCGGCCAAGCACCAATCCACCAAACAACAGCCCACCAGGAGCAGGGAGTCCAGCGCCCCCTAGTCCCGTCAACAATCCTCCCGCTAGCAACGCTGTTCCCACCGGACAGCCCGCTCAGCCGAACAATCCCCCCGCCAATGTCAATCCCAGCCCCACCGCAGCCTTAACAGCCGTACTAGCAAACCCCGTTGCCCCTGTGATCGCCATCGTCGGAGGCCAAGAGATTTCTCAAGATACAGCAAATCCCGATCGAGTGATAGTGAATGGCCAGACGCTGCAGCCGCAAGCCAGCACGGTCATTGACAGCACGCCTGTATATCTCGCGCCTGGCGCGCTGGTAATCGGTGGGGGTGCGGGAAGGTCTACTGTGTTCTTGCCTGGGGCTACTGGAGGGGCGGGAGCCGTGGGAGGCCCGGTCGCGACGGTGGGTGGACAGGTTGTCGAGGCCAATCCTGCGAACCCTGGGGTTGTCGTGGTTGCGGGTCAGACACTCTCCGCAGGCGGTCCTGCTGTCATTGTTGGTGGGACGCCTGTATCCGTCGGTCCCGGACGTTCGCTACTTGCCGGGTCCAGTGTGATCGCACTTCCAGCGGGAACACCGTTGCCGGCTGTTACACAAGTGCCAGCACCGTCAGCGATTTCAGTAGCTACGGTGGGTGGAAATACCGCCTTCGCGAATCCTGCCAGCCCGGGAGTGGTCGTAGTCGCCGGTCAAACCGTTTCCCGTGGCGGCTCGGCCGTGACTATCGATGGCACAGCAGTCTCGGTGGGCCCCAGCAATGTACTTGTCGTTGGGTCGAGCTCCATCGCCCTTCCGACAAAATCACCGATTGTTGCGTCAGCCGCTATAATCACCATCGGATCCGGGACTGTCACCGCGTCCCGGCCTCTCGGTTCGCCGAAAGTGGTGGTGATTGGCTCCTTTACTCTGTCGGTTGGCGGTGCTCCTGTGACTATTGATGGTGTTGTTGTTAGTATGGCACCTGGTGGTGTCGTTGTTGGTGGGACGACAACTGTGCCGTTGTCTACGGTGGCTTCAGGAACGAACGGGGCGTCGGCCAGCCACGCTACCTCCGGAAATAGTGCCGTCTCGAGCAGGACGGGTGCTCCTAGCCCCTTTGAGGGAGCTGCGTCCGCGAGGGCTACGGTTGAGAGGGGTTGGTGGCTATCACTAATGGCTGTGGCTCTGTTTTCGGGAGCGGCCGCTGTGTGGTTGTAAATAGGAAATTGCTGTGATACCCTAGAAACGAGAAATCTTCCATGTGCCGCTTATCAAAGTGAAATCTCCGCTCCACCCTTGCGCGCAGTGGAACTCTCAATTGACCTGGTAAAGGCGGAGTCCGGCTTGACTCCACTCCCACCTCCAAAGCTCAAGCGTCGAAGATTATCGTATATCACTCCCCAACATGCAACGACGGATCCGTCCTCCCGTGGGTTCTTGCATGTGGGATGCTCCAGTCGTTTCAGTATAACCATTCAAAGTTGGAAAAGAGCTAGGGAAGGAGGCAGTCACCGCTTGTACTAGGATCTTACCGACCATTTATATAGAAGTTGAAGTTTACGATTCTCGAGATACTGCACACGTGCACCAAATCTTAAATCCTACGTCCAAAGATGGCACAAGGAACGACTGTCAAGACCCGCATTCTCATCATATCCGATACACATACAACCAAGCTCGTAGCGGAGGACGAGAGCGACCAACCGTTCCGAGAGCCTCTCCCAAAAGCCGACGTCCTCCTCCACTGTGGGGATCTGACAATGGTCGGCTATCCGGAAGAGTACGAAGAAGCAATCACCACCCTCAGCAAAATCGACGCGCCCCTCAAACTCGTCATCCCCGGCAACCACGACATATCCCTCGACACTGGGTACTACGTCAAAAACGGTAAACGAATGCACCCCGACCGCTACCATCCCTCCCTCTCCCATCAAGCCCTCGCCATGTGGCGCGGCCCCAACAGCCCCGCCAGCCGCGCAGGCATCACCTATCTAGATGAAGGCCTCCACACCTTCAATCTCCCCTCCGGCGCGGCACTCACCGTCTACGCCTCGCCCTACACGCCCGAGTTCTGCGGCTGGGCGTTCGCCTACGCGTACAACGAGGACCGGTTCAACCCCGCCGGCCTCTGCTCGTCACGTGCGAGGAGCATCGCGGAGAACCCGGTGCCGGGGTTTGAGGAGCGGCGAGTGGATCTGATGGTGACGCATGGGCCGCCGCTGGGGAGGTTGGATCGGACGGCCACGGGGAGTGTCGGGTGTCCGCATTTGCTGAGGGCGCTGAACAGGTGTAGGCCAAGAGTGCATGCTTTTGGGCATATTCATGAGGGGTGGGGGGCTGAGAGGGTGAGGTGGGGGGATGAGGGGGTGTTTGATTGGCGGGGGAGTGGCGGGGAAAGGGAGTTTATTGGACGGGTTGAGCGTGTGCATGTTGATCGGGAGAGGTTGAGGGATGAGAGAGCTGCGTATGTAGATATTAGTGATGATGGAGAGAGGCCGTTGAGGGCGGGAGAGGAGACGTTGATGGTTAACGCGAGTATTATGGATGTGGATTATCGGCCTGTGAATGCAGCGTGGGTCATGGATTTGGAATTGCCTTTGAGAGAAGTGGGGTGATGGCAAGAGGGCTTATGGATGCACTGGGCATCACTTCCAACGTCGCAGGAGTACCCAATCACGTGCTCAGAAGCTGATTTGTAATGACCGCGCTGATTAATTCAGGACGTGATTGAGGGCCTGACAGGGGGATAGGCTTATCTCGTTTATAACAAATGGACTGTAGACAGAGAGCAAAGTGATACAAGACTGTCCTCAACGTATCAGCTTCCTATCCCGCTCAGTCATGGCGACCCATTCAGCTGTCGTTACAGTTGCTCCTCGCGCTCCACTTGAGATCCATCAGGTCCCCACTGTGTCCCCAGATCAAGGTGAAGTTCGCGTTCTTGTCGAATGGACTGCCTCCACGCCTTTGGACCTACACCAAGCAGACGGTGGCTTGCTTGTTCAGCATCCCCAGGTTCTGGGCGATGGGCTTGCTGGAACAGTCATTGAAGTTGGACCAGGGGTGAAGAGCCTCAAGCGTGACGACAAAGTACGTGCCAGACTGTGATTTGTTGAGGTACGCTTGTTCTGACAGTGTAGGTCTTTGGCTTCGTCTGGCGGTCGCAGAAAGAGAGGGCTCACCAGATATATGCAACGGTCTCGGAGAATCTTCTGGGCAAAGTGTGGAGCCCCGTTGTTCAAATGCTTCCTCACCACTGATGTTCATGCCTCAGATCCCTCCAGGCTTCTCCATGCAAGAGGCAGTGACCCTCCCCGACAACTTCGTCACGGCCTTCCACACCATCAAATCGGATCTCGGGCTCCCGCTCCCATGGCCCCGCCCAGATGACTATTCGCCTCCAGACGCCGGCACTCCAATCCTCATCTGGGGCGGCTCTTCCTCAGTCGGTCAATATGCGCTCCAAGTCCTCAGATACTACGGTTACCGCAACCTGCTGACCACAGCATCGAAGAAGCAACACGATTACCTGAAGACGATCGGTGCGGCTGCAGCATTCGACTACAATGACTCCGATGTGACTAGGTCGATCCTACGCTATGCGGCGAACGACTGTGGCCAGGAGCCCGCCGTCCCCTTGATTCTCGACTGCATCGGTTCTCAGGGCGGCAGTGTGGCCCCCATCGCCAAGATTGCTCAACGTGGGACTAAAGTTGCGGTGCTGCTGCCCATCGTCATCCGCGACGCGACTGAGGAGACAGCGCCGGAGTACTCCATGGACGTCCAAGGCTCAGCAGTGTGGGATGACGGCGTCGAAGCAAGAGGTGTCAGAACCCACTATTATCTGAATGTGCGTGATGTATGTTGTTTCTCAGTATCCAGTGTTGACTGAATTGTGTAGGATGCCTTTTTAGGGGAGCATTTGCAGCCGACGATCATGCCGGCGCTGCTGAGGGACAAGGTCATCACGCCGAACAAGCAGCGCGTTGTTGGAGGTTCCACTCTGGTTGATCGGGCACAGGCCGCGCTGGACGCGCTGAGGAGGAAGGAAGTCAGTGGAGAGCGGTTGGTATGGCGAGTTGCGGATTGAAGTCGCAGGATCATATGCTGTGTGATAAAGGAAGAATAGGGTCTGTTCTGGTGGAAAATGTGAGCACCAGGATATCAGAATGAGCCAATAGTGGAATATGGAGGAATCGTGCTGCAATTGGTGCTGCCGCAGTCAACGCCGTATTGATGTGAGATCTTTCCATGAGGTGTGAGCGCGAAGTTGATACCCGGGCCTCTGTTTGGAGGTGGGATGCATCCGTTGATGACCGCAGTCCGTGAGATTCGTTCTCCCTCGAAGCATTCAATTGCCACTGAAAGGTGTTGATCACGTCAGCTACGATGTCTTCCAAATTCCTAGGGTCAAACTAAAACGGTGTTAGAATGTTATTGGATAATCTTTTGTTGTCTGACTTGGTTTGTGAACGACGTAGAGCTGAAAAGTCATCTACACCTGAGTTTAGGTAAGGACTCAACCGTATTGCGGCCACAGAGTTACCCATATCACAGCACCCGGACCTCACATGTCAGAAGGATCCACTGTCCCGACTGCTTCTGGGTAATACTATGTGGCTACCCAGGTTATGAAGACCAGTTGGATGCTCATATCCAACGCCCGGATGGCTGCTCAATCTACCACCCCTTCATCGTAGCTTTGTTCTTTTGCCTCAAGTCTCATCTGAAAGTAAAGCGAAAGATTGGTGGTTGCTTGGTGACGACGTGTGGATTACTCCGTCTCCCGCAAGGGAAACTACTTCAATGCACCCCTCTAGCGGATGAGCAGCTTACCTGGAATGCTTGAGGCGGGTGGGCGAGAGCGCCTGAGGCGGGTGGCATGAAGCGCCTCAAGGCGGGTGACATGAAGCGCCTCAGGCGGGTGGTACGAGCCGCCCCAGGCGGACAGTACGGCCCGCGACAGGTGGATACCATCGCCGCCTCACCGCTCCAGGCAGCGGGGTTGCGTTGGTGAACTGCGAGGATGCCTAGAATAATTGCCAGGGTGGTTGGTCATGTGACGAGTGCGGGGGAGGGAACACTTTGTGTGAGCGCTGAAGCTTTCCATCTCTATCAACCAACTTTCATTGTGGCCTCTAATTTTCTGCTCGCATCTCAACCTCCCGACTCACTGCTCATCCGATCAACACGCTCTTTCCTCCACCATACCTATCACGCGTCAGTACACTCATTGCTCTGTCGCTCACTCACTTGCAATGTGAAATGGGATCACTCACTTCCCCTGTGGTCCCTCCAGATGGGCGTCCAGCACCGCACTCTGTCCTCCAAGCACAGCCTTCACAGCTTCGGGTAGTAGTTTGTCGAGGTCCTCAGCGGTACTAGCATGCGCAGCCCAGAGATTGCCTCCAGCCGCCGCCTTCGCGATGCCGGAATAGTCTGGTGTCGGCGCAAAGGATATATTCAGTTCCTCATTCGACACCTTCGAGCCCTCACCCTCGGGGTGGACGAGTAGCAGAGATCGACGAGGTGCTCGCCAGCCTGGTAGCGGAGTGACGTTAGCACGGAGAACTGCATCAATGGGCCTGGGAAGAAGTACCCTTGTTGTTCAGGACGATGGTCAGTATTGGGATCTTATAGCGTTGGGATATCCAGTACACACTGCCTGGGACGCTGAAGAGGTATGTTCCATCTGATGAAGTCTGATTAGCTGTGAAGTGTTGAAGGAATGCGAGTGGCCTTACCTCCAACAATCTGACAGACGAACTTCTTGCCGCCTTCCCTCTCCGACGCAAGCTTTATTCCAAGTGCACCTACAGCAAGTCAGCTCACTCGTTTCTCCGCCGCCTCTCGAGCAGGTCGTCTTACCGCCTCCACTCCACCCCAAACCACCTCCGCCGCAGTTGATCCACGA
The DNA here is from genome assembly GCA_022813555.1 of Botryosphaeria agaves. NCBI lineage: Eukaryota > Fungi > Ascomycota > Dothideomycetes > Botryosphaeriales > Botryosphaeriaceae > Botryosphaeria > Botryosphaeria agaves. The sequence continues at coordinate 2,601 of JAKLMF010000202.1, read as the reverse complement.
ACCCGGAATGGTAGCTTGGATCTGATCCGCTACAAAGCCGGTGTTCGTCACGGCCTCGATGGCGAAGATGGTGTCTTTAGGAACGGTTTGGCGGACTTTGTGCATCAGATACGATGTGTTGTAGTGTCCATCATCATCCGGCTTTGCCAAGCTGGCGATGATATCCAGCTTCTCCTTATGGGAGTCGGCTAATTTGCTCCATCTCTCCTCAAATGCACTCCCGCTAATCTTCTGCTTCAGCTCATCTGAAGAATTGATGTGAGTTTGTAGCTGATTGATGGCGGTGTAGCTGTCTGCTCGGTACCGGGCAATGGCGTCAAGATAGAAGACAGGCATTTGCTGTTTTAGCGGGTCCACGTCGATGTGGTAGATCTTAGCGTCTTTCTTGGGAAGACATTGTGTGTTTATCCAGGGAACATCGCAATCGACTACCAGGATCACGTCGGCGGTCTTAATGGAGTCATCCACACCATAGCGGAGGCCCAGCCAGGCTCTGTGTGAAGCCTGAGGTTAGTTCTATGGACGTGATGTCGCTTTTAGGGGTGTTCTTCACCTGTGATCTGCTGGAAAGCACATATCACTGCCTCCCGTGTCCAATACTCTTAGTCCTTTGACGGTGTCTGCTAGCTTCACGATCTCCCCAACAGCAGCATGGTTCCTTCCACTGTATCCGGTGATGAGCAGAGGTTCTTTAGCATTCACGAGAGCCTTCGCGATCGTCTCGACAGCGTCCTGCGGCAGTGCGCTTGGCTCCACAGGATGCCAGTACTCCTGGTTCACCTCGTATGGCTCAACCTCCTCCTCCATCACTTCTCTTGCACCCAACAGGTATACTGGCCCCTTGGGATCGCTCATGGCAAACGACAGCGCTCGGTTGACTATTTGCTGCGATATCTCAGTCCGCTGCCACCACCGCTGTCCCTTAAAGACTCATTACGCACCTTGACGTTCCTCCCACTCTTGAACTCGCCAGTGTATCTGCAATACTGCGCCACAATCTGCTTCTGGTCCGGCACATCTTGTATCCAGTGTATGTACTCCGTCCGGCTACCGCGTACCTCTCCCTCGATCGTGAACGGCGAGAGACCGGCGAAGATCAGGACGGGTGCTCGCCCGCAAGACGCGTTGTGTACAGCCGCTCCCAGTCCCTGCGTACCAACGTCGACGTGCACGATCACGCATTGTGGCTGGTTCGTGAGGCGAGCGTAGCCGTCGGCCATGGACAAGGCGACCATCTGATACTTGTGTCAGTCGCTTCCCCCATAGCACTGAGTGAAAGGACTCACCTCGTTCGGACAGGTTACAATCTTAGGAAATTGTCCCTTCTTCTCATTCTGTCCCTTGACTATGGCTTCGATGATACTGGGGTGGTCCGAACCCAGATTGACTACAGCGGTCAGGCTCGAGCGCTTCGCGTGTATGGAGCAGCATACCAAAACAGTGAGAGACACCGGCCGCCCATAGTGCCTCGAAAAACGCGTCAGACGCGGTGTACGGCCTGTCGTAGTGTCAGAATCGGATCTGTCGGTCTCTCAGGATTTGAGGCTTACATAATTGCAGCTGCTCTGGAGTGAGGTCGGAATGTAATTTGAGAGAACAGGAGTCAGACAGAGGCAGTATGTTGTCTGTCAGCTGAAATAAGATCCTACATGTTGCTGTGTTTATGTGAACTTTCCCCACAGAACCCCCACACACCTTCTCTCCGTCATCGGGCCACCTCGGCTCACTCCCGTAGCGGCTTGCGTCGGCTTCACCTGCGGGAATGAGAACTGCGGGGATAAAGCGGTCCGATGCATGTAGGCTTTCAATCTTTGGCAAGAAGTGAAGGTATTAACCAAGCTGAGCGCTCCATGGTAAGATCGTACATCCTCAAGCATATAATGGGCGGGTGGAGTGGTCATCACATAGTGCCAAGGTACATACAGAGTCACGTTCAAGGGGACAGGGTACGGGTGGTTCCTTCGTTACATATCTTCCCATTATTCTACCACGGGGAACACCAAGATCTACTCCTATCTCAAGAACGCGACAAAGAACGAGAACGATAGTAGAGCCATCCATACTTACTACTCACCTCTGCATCCACGCCTCAGCATGTTTCGATGTCGCACTTAGATCCAGTCCTTCTTACTTTGTTCCGAACCTTCAAGGCTCGTGACAGTTACATTATGCGAAGGCTTCGAAACTCTAGGATCAAGATGTTCCTGCGACGGACATGGAGTCATCGGAATCTCCAGAAGTAGGCGGACACGACCTTCCAAAGAACGCCCAAGCCTCTGAACGGAAGAAGTCATGGGATTCTCTCGGAGCGTCCTCACCTGTGTTGCCCTGCTCGAGGTCCTGCAGCTCGATGCCGGCTTGTCTCTCGCTCTGCGTTCCAGGTTTCTCGCGGAGTCCGAGGTCGTATCCGAGGCAGTACTCCAGAAACGCTACGATTGGGACGAGAATAAAGCCGACAATGACTAAGATGAAGAGAATGGCCAAGAAAATAAAGAGCACCTTGTAGCCAACCGAGTTGGACACATCAGCTGCTCCGTCCGGCATCATGATACGCTCTTGTAGATTGGCCATCCTGTCTTGTCCCTCTCCGACTGTTCGATG
>JAKLMF010000201.1:0-24238 GCA_022813555.1 Botryosphaeria agaves | reverse complement strand
GTGGTATGTTGGGTCACCTCTTATCAAGGAAACATACTGAAAAGAACAGACTGGCAGATGACTCTCACCTTACAAGATCCTTCCCTGCTCAGCAGTTTTACTGGCGGCCTTGGTCTACGTGTCAAGATCTTTAACAATGAAACTAAACTGCCAAAGATACAAGCACATGGAGACGTGGTAGTTCTGCGGCGTGTGAAGGTCCGACAAACTTCAACGTCGTTTGATTAGGGTACATGAACTGACCGCCCTCAGATCAAAGAATGGAGCGGTTCAGTCATCGCTATGTCCAACTGGGCTACGGAGTGTATCGTGTTTCCGTCGGCGTCAATACCGGATCCGCATTATAAGGATCCGTATGTTAGCGGACGACAGCAAATCCAGCACTCGTCCAGCCTGGCCGCCACTGGTATCGCACCCACAGTTGCAGAACAACTCCACATCATTGATCTGCGCCAGTGGTATCTTGAGAACCTGGCGATGTTTTCAGTTCCGCAGAATGCACCGAGAGCGCCGCTAGCTATGACAGTAGCGCCCACAGCGTCCAAAGCAGCACCATTAAAGAGGGGTGGCGCACCTAACGACAGTTCAGCTGATCCTGGTTCCTTCAGAGATAGATTTGCGTTGATCAAGGATATCAGTGATCATCAGTTTTATGACCTGGTCGGGGAGGTGCTGAAAACACATCCAAGCAGCTTTGGTACTCTTGAAGTTTACATCACAGATTACACAGAAAACAAGCTTCTTTGGCATTATGAGACCCCGCAGGAAAGAGCTGAGACCTCGGGAGGACTACGAGATGGTGACACTTATGGCTACCTCGGCCAAGCGAAGAAAGAATGGACCGGACCGTATGGACAACTCACGCTGCAAATTAAGATGTGGCCACCCCATGCTTACTGGACGCAGACCAACATCAAAGTTGGGGATTGTATCTTCATCAAAAACGTGCACATCAAGTACAACGTGAACACTTCTACGAAACCTAAACTTGAGGGAGCTCTGCACGAAGACCGCCAGCGACCGGATCAGGTTGATGTACGAAGGGTGCGCTCCAACGATCCGAGAGTCGAGCAGCTTATGAGGCGCAAACGCGAATACTACGCTCGAATGGAAGACACGTTGAAGGCTACTGATGATGCGCATGAGCCGGAGAAGCTAAGCAAGGGGCAAAGAGCAAGGCGAAATAAGCGCAAAAAACATCACGATCATAGCGAGCGCGAGCAGCTTGGGAAGGATTCGCACGTCGAGTCAACCGTGGCATACAAGTCGAACCAGCACAGTACGTTAGACATGTTGTAAGCAGACCGAAATCGGCGCATCGCTAATTCCAAACAGTCAGATCTAGCCACATAGACACTCCTACAATGTCCATCAGAGACATCTCCGACACCCCTTACCTGTCAGACAAAGCACCGTCTGGCATTGAGAGGAAACTGCCATTCATAAACATGAGATGTCGAGCACGCGTCCGTGTAGTTGACTTCTACCCACCCCAGCTTGAGGATTTCGCTCAGTGCTTGGACGATTCTTCATACAACGATGTCTTCTCCGACAGCGACAATGAAGAAATGTTATACATAGATTCACCAAGCTCACAGAAACCGACGAGCTGGGAATGGGCATTTTACTTGCTAGTTGAGGACGCCAAGCCGCCGCCCGGTACGGAGAAGCCAGTAAGGATGAAGCTGCTCATAGCAGCAGATGATGCAGTGCATCTACTGAAGCTAGACGCAACAGAGTAAGTCTAGAACGAGCGTTGTCGCAACACGCTAGCATCACTAGAAAATCCACTGACTGCATGATAGTCTTCGTAAGGATACCCGCACCTTGGCACAGTTACGAGAGAAGCTCTTCATTCTATGGGGTGATCTTGAAGAACTTAAAACTGCGGGTGAACCTCTTCTCTCTGGAAACGAAGCCTCTAGTAATGCGTTCGAGTGCTGCATACAGGAATACGGTGCTCCCGTAGAAGCTACGAATGATACTGACGACACAACAACAGAGTGGACGAGGATGCACAGGATGTTTGGGACCACGATTATGTGAGTCCTAATGGCCGTGAAATACAGAGGTATTACGGCCCAGCTGCGGTTGGTCTCTTTCACTCCACAGATTGTTGTTGTTTGGCAAAGCACTGTACCCTTATAGTAAGCAGCGAGGATACTAAATCCTGGTTGTGTGGAATCCTTGGTTCTTGAAGGCATGCGTGATTTCATGAGAACTCTGGGCATACCACGTGAGCACATGATCACGCGCGTCAGTGTACTTACTGTGCTCCATCACTCATGTACGCAACAACAACGTCGATGGTCAAACTGGTGAATGCTTTTAAGGTGCTATCCGACTATACTAACACACTAGAATTGGTCTGTATCTTCCCGCCTATATCAGTTAGAATGCTCCTGATGCCAGGCAAGGCTGCCAAGGCATCCGTTTGTCCCCCGCATGTAAAGGTCAGCCTTCAGCCTGGCGTGCATTGTCGTTCATTCCACTGCTCGATGAACCGTATTTCTTCGTAAATTGTCAATCCGAGGTCGTTTCAGCAAGCCACTCGAGCTCTTTTCTCCTTTCAAAGTTTCATTGCTCATCATGGAGGGCTACGTCGAGGTGGAGAGGCCTGCGGAGCCTTTAGGTAGAGGAGAAGGGTCAGACCAGGACATTCCGGCTGCGGCAGTCTCACTGTTGCCGATCAGGCGCAGTCTCCAAGACCATCTCAATTTCGAAGTATGGAACGCAGATCCCGAATCACTATGGGCGTCAGTGGGTTCCATCATATCAATGCTAGGGCTTACTACGACCACCATAGATGATCTGCGAGAGCAGCACGCGAAACCGGTCTTAAGTGATATCTACGAACAATGTCAGAGCCTCCTTCGAATGCTGACTGAGCTCGAAGAGATACTTGCAAACTATGCTAAACACTGGAGCGCGTCTGAGGATGAGGTGCCACTGGACCCAATGCTCAGTAGATGGATGAATGACTGTATGGCAATCGTCTCGCGCTTGCAAGAGGAGGTCAAACGACAAGCTGGGATGGAGGGCTGGGATATGGTCACATTGGCTGATACCCTCGATGAGATAGAAGGCGCAGATGCTGGCCAACACAATGCACTGGATAGACTCCATAAGGAACTAAAAGCGCATACCAAGCAGCTGGAGGACTTCATTCCGATAATGAGATGGTAAGCATGCCGTCTCTCAGCTCTGCCGCCCGCAAACACACTAAGCCCAGCTAGTGACCTTCACGAGTTCCTCAGCCTCAATCTCCCGCAGACGTCTTTCCCCACCATCCCTTCCGACCACACCTCATCCCGCTACTACCATTACAACCAGACCACCACCCTCGAGCAAATCCGTACCTCCCTCTACAGTCTGAGCGACGATCTTAAAACTACCCAAGATTGCCTCAGTACCAGCCTATCCGTTCGCACCACCCCACCCTCACAGCGTTCAGGCTTGCAGCACCTTTACCAACGCCAGTCCGCCATCATCCAGACGCTGACAGAGCTGCTGACGAACCACGGGTCGGAGTGGATCGAAAATATGCTGGCGGGCAAGATGACCTTCAGCGAGTTCCAGCGGCTCGATGTGGCGGATATACGGCGGTTGAGCGGCGCATACCGTGGATTCTCAAGGGAACTGGTGGTTCTGAGGGAGGAGGGGCCGGTGAAGGCGTTGGTGCAGATGATGAGGGATGCTGTGGGTGAGTTAGGGCCGATGTTGCGGGTTGAAGGGGGGCAAGCGTTTAGGTTTGATGAAGTGAGGGATGAATGTTTTTTGCAGAGGGATGGGGAGGTGGGATTCGAGGGAGAGGATGGTAGAAGTGCGGCACGCCGCGTGTATGCGGTGGACCGGCAGAATCTGCTTCCCACATCGCCACGGTAGAGTTTGAAGTGCCAATGAGATGCGGTTTCCCAACGAGTAAGGTCGAACAATATGCAGCGCTACTGAGCCAACAGAAACGGTTTGTGGGGGTGCGGTTCAACTCGAAGCACAGTTCTTGACATAGGTCTGTGTTTGGCATGGCGATTTGATTGTCTGGTTATTGGGTCCTCTCCATCATGTTCAATTTTACTTCTTGTTCATGATTCGGCAGAGAGGAGCTAGAATGCCATAGGGTAGCATGGAACACCACCGAGAGCTTTTATCACAAGGTGTCTATGACATCAACGGATTTTCTTACATACTGGGTATCTCTAAGAAGCTCTGGCACTCAAACCATATCAATCGCCAGCCAGCCCTTTACTCCGCATCAAGCTCCGAAGACAACCACACTATTGTTTTAAAGTCGACAAGTGCCGCCAGAGATCCACCTTAGCTATCTTCAACTGCAAACTACCGCTTCACATGAGCCGTCCGCTCCTCCCTCGGAACGCCCGCCTCAAACCTTCGTCATCCTCACAACATTCGTATCCATCCCATGCATCTCCGGCGGAAACCTACACTCACTCCCAAAGATACAAGTCTTCCCCCTATCCGTGGGCCTCTTCGCCTCGGGCGCCGGACATCTATGCCCATAAATACACTTCGGATCCTCGCATCCACTCCCATACTGGCACGGCGCCATCCTCGCGACCAGCCTAAGCGTCTCCAACTCGCTTTTCGTCGGCTTGTACTTGTGGACGTGGGTGCACTCGTCGCCGTACGGGCACTCGGCGCGTAGGAAGTGCACGTTGCACATCTTGAGTCGCTTGACGCGGTTCACTTCTTCTTTGTCGTAGATCTTGGTGGACGGGTCGATGCGCTGGCCTTTGCGGTTGCGGGGGATGGTGGGAGGGTTGTTGGTGGCAGATATGGTACCGGGTTTCGGGAAGGACGGGAGGGCAGCGGTGTCCGGAAGGGCGGCGGCTTTTTGCGCGGCTGTGGCCCAGGTTGCTGCGGGGACAGGGGCGGAGGGTTCTTTTGTAAGGATTGGGAAGTCGGAGGAGGCGGTGGAGATAGAGCCGGAGCGAGGGGGTGCGTGAGAAAGGTTGAGTTGCGGATCGGATTGCATCGCTGTGCCATTTTGGAGGGGCCTTATGCCTGGCGCCGCAGGAAATGGTGCGATAAAAGTGCTGCCGTTTGGCTGATAAATGTTGATTTTTGTGGTGCGAAATAAATCTTCTGGTCGATGTGTCGGGAACGGTAGCACTGCAAGCTCCTTCTCGAAAGGTACACCCTCAAGCAGAGTGATGCGGTCAACGTTCGCCTTGTCGGTCTGAAGGAGCTTCTCGAGAAGCCGAGCATAGCCATTATCATGCGAGCAGCCGAGGAGGATTTGTTTACAGCGATAATCGTGAAGATGAAATTTGAGGACTTCTGTTTGGATGGCGCGTTAGTCGTTGCGCGGAGTTCATTTGTCAAAGGATGTCTTATGTGATTTATGTCGCAGAGCCAGCTCAGACGTGAGACAGGCTGTAGCATAGAGAAGTGACCGGACGGCAAATGCACTTACCTCCTAACTTGTCGTCGGCACGATCCTTTCCGTATCCAACATCTACGAAGTTGAAAAGCGAGTTTCCGCGAGTGAAACCGCGTGCGAAGTCCTCGATTTGGGAGGCAGTGTCAACGATGCCTGCACGAACACAGGTATCGGCAAGCCCCTTTAGGTTTGCGAAGACTTGGGCGACCACTTTAAACTTGGTATGCTGATTCGGTGCTCTTTCGTCGATGTACTCATTGATTGCTTGTTGAAGCAGTTCTGCAGCTTTACTGCCGCCGGCTAGGCCTTGCTCAAGAAGGTCGTCTCGAAACTGTCAAGGCATGAGCTTGCTGATAGTGACAGTTGCTCAACAAGCTCGTGTCAACTCACAATCATGCCATCTCCGTCAATCAGTACGAGGATGAACGGATCCTGGCTCTATACAACCTCGAATCAGTACCACATCCTGGGTGCGGTCACGTGGGATGGACCGACCAAGCATTCCTTGAGGTCACGATTTTCGTCTTCAAGAGTTTTTCTGGTACGTTGGATGCTGCGGTTATACTCGCGTTCGCGCTCGTGATCTTCACACTCCTTTTTGTGCTGCTCGCTGAGGTATGCATACCGGCAGAGCAGCTCCTATGGTGCAGTCAGCTGGTTGTGCGTGTCAAGCTCGTCAGCAACGGAGCTCGTCGAACCTCAACAAGTTCGTTGTTCGCATTCTGGGAATTCTTCATTTGCTCAAACCGGTGCCAGAGACTGGCCATGGAGTTATCGGTTGTTAGGCTGACTCGGGGGCTCAAACTGTCCGACATGTTGGGCGAGTGTCCCTGATGAAAGTTGTAGGGAGGCCCTTGCATTGCGGAAAAGGAAGAGCTCGACCGACCTGAGGTAGAGATCCTCAGAGTGTTACTGAAAGGGGACTTGGTGAAAGGCGAAGTGTAAGGCGAGGCGTCCAGCAGGCTCGATGACATTTTAACACGCAAGCAAACGGGCTGCCTCAGCCGTGCGAAGAACAGAAACGATCAAACCCACAGTAACAGATGCACAGAGACGGATTCACAGACAATTCGTCTGTCTGATCGTTTGTCTCTCGGTGTCTTTCGGGGTCTCGAAGATACGAGCAAGCTCTTGAGGTTTATGGTTTTATGGGTTTATCAACAAACGCTGCCTACTCGTTCCGAATCATACGAGTACGTTTCACGCGCGCGGGCGTTAAACTAGCCCCCGGCGGAGGTCGCGGCTATGCCTTCCCCAGCATAGCCAGCCGCTGACATAACCAGACCGTAGCAAGCTCTCGTCTACGTCCAGTAAAGAACACATCACACCACTTCCACTTCCACTTCCACTTCCACTTCCACTTCCACTTCCACTTCCACTTCCACTTCCTCTTCCACCTCCTCACACTTTGCAACAATGGGTTTCCTACGCCTTGCTACTCTGGCGCTCCTGTCCCTACAGGCAGCCACTTCTTTTGCACAAGTCGGCGTAGAGGTATGTCCCTACTGTAGCTCAATTGCACATCAAACCTCCAGATTGACGTCAATCTAACCTCTTGCGTGCCTGCAGAGCATCGAGGAGATCGAGGAAGAGGTCGAAGACCCCAGCACCTCCCCGAACCTCAAAGTCACTGTCTCCGCCTCTTTCCCGAACTCTGAGGTCTTTGGCGTGAAGTTGATCAACGGCCGCGCGACCCAAGCGGTTCTGTCCTTCCACAACGATGAGCCCGAACCCGTGACCGTCGCCTTCATTGGCGGCTCGCTCATGTCCTTGCAACCGCCCCAGCCAATCGTTCGCAACCTCACCGTCCAGCGCTACAACCTTGAGATCCCAGGAGGTCAGAGCGAGAGCTTGACGTACAGCTTCGCGACGGAGCTGCACCCCCAGGATCTGCGCTTGAACCTAGCCACCGTGTTGAAGAACAACAAGGATGCGTTCTATACGATGCAGGTGTACAATGAGACTGTCAGTGTGGTAGAGGCGCCTGTCAGCATCTTCGACCCACAGATGTATGTCATTCTCGCTTCCATCTAATGACATACCCGCAACTAACGCCGGTTCCTAGCATCTTCCTCTACCTCATCCTCGCCGCCGCTTTCGCCGGCACCTGCTACTTCATCTACAACACCTGGATCACGACGCTCTTCCCGCAGAAGCGTGGCCGCGGCAAGGGCGGCGAGCGCGCTAAGGGCTCTTCCCAGGGTTCTAAGAGAGTCGATCCCGCCGACCAGGTCAGCGTTGTTGGCGCTGATGGTCCCGCTGTCACGAGCGGCGCGAAGGCCTACGACGAGAGCTGGATCCCAGCACAGCATTTGCAGCGGCCCGAGGCTAGGAGAGTTGGCAGTGGGAGGAGTACGCCCAAGACCAAGCCTGCGAGGGTTTAGGCGCAAGAGGATCTCTGTCAGAGGCGGTAGTGAGGATGAGATGGCGTCGAATCGAACGATGCGGGGAAAGGTTGGAGATCTGGTGCAGTGGAGAATCTGTCAATGAGTTAGAGAGGACATGTGGGGCACCTAAAAGCATGTTTGCTTGTTGTGCAGATTGTTGTATGTAGGCGTATAGAAGAATCAAATGATGGCAGCACAGATGCTCCATTCACTCGATCTGCTAAGCCGTTACACTTGAAGCGTTGGAAAGACATTCCGGCAACGGACGGTATTCCGTGTTCGAGCATCCTAATGCATGGCAGGATCTGAAGTGAAACTTACGCAAGCCGGCGACCGCGTGAGAGATGCGCATGCTACCAACACCATTATATACAGTTGTGCCATTCATACCAATTGTACGCCGTGCGACCAAGACCGCTCCTGGGTATCATGTAATATGCAACCGAACGCAACTCTCAAAAGCTGCCGAAACGCCAGTAGCCCCTTTGCAAATTAGAGAAGCTGAAATCCAAATTAAGCAACAGAGAGATACAGATCATCACCTCGCCTCGTAGGCGTAATAGTCGGTGCCCACACAGGACTCTTGATTGCCATCTGCATCGGCGGCGTAGCAGCCGCAGGCCACTGTGCACCCAAATCAGAATAGCTCACGCGCCGCGAAGTATGCCGGGCATCGCCAGCATTATTTCTTTCAGGAGTTCGCGGAAGGCAGCGTTTCGGAGTGTTATCGCTGGCAGTACGGCTGTGGCCTTTAGTATTTCGAGCCGTCTCATTTGCCGCTCTGGTTGTGGAGTTGGCGCCTGGTATGGTGTTGAAGTTGGAGCCGGTTATCCACAGTCGTCTTTCGATGTCGTGTGCCGCGTGGTCGCCTCTGCGCTTCTCAAGAAGGGTTGTTCCATAGTTCTCCGTGCCCTGTGGCTTTGGAGGGGTTATGAACGGATCTTTGGGTGTTAGCGGACTCCGCGAGCTCTGTGAACTTCTTGGTGATCTGGGGACGGCCTGGTTGGATGGGCGCGGGATCTTGGGATAGCTCAGATTGGATATGGGAGATTCCGCTACCATAGATAATCTGTTGCCCTCCTCCTCTGGTGGCGTGGGCTCGTCAGGATCGGCCGACTCGAAAGAGGTATCAGAGTGGCAGGAGTATCGCATTTGCCTCGACTCAGGTACGGTTGGCGTGATCACTACTATGGGAGTAGGGGATGCTTTGACGCGTTGAGCCTGGCGAGGGCGCTCGATGGACTCACTGGGGTCTAGGTAGTTATCAATCAGATCATCGGTACTGCTGGTCGTGCGATCCGATGGAACTGTTGATGGTTCTCGATGGGACTTCTTTACAATTGCGTTGCGTAAATCGCTAACAGCATCCGGTCTCCGTCTGAGTTCACGGAATTCGCCCTGCGATGCGACGCCCACTCCAGGCCTATGAGGATAGACTGGAATTTTCAAAGAGAGTGGAGGCGGGCGTGGGCCTTCCTGACTGGAGTTACTCGCAGTGATCGTTGAGAGCTGTCGAGGGCGATCTCCAATGAGTGTTAAACGAGGTGGGCGTGTGGGTCGTGATGCGAAGTTCGCAGCGTACGGCGATTGTATAGCTGGACTATCCTCTTCGAAAACAGTGTTTTGAGTCCACGCACTGGCGGGACGTGCCGGTAATGGCGCAGCTTGTCTCTCTGTTCCCGGTCTGTTCGGCGGTGAGTTTGCAACCTTTCGAGCAGCACTAGGAGACGCGTGGATTGTAGCACTGAGAGATGGGTAGGAATGTTCCGCGTTGGGACTCGAGGCCGATTCAATGTTCCCAGGTTTGGTAGCATCAATATATGCATACGAGCTTTGCTTCATCTCGGGCCGATGAGCGACCTTGATTGGAGCGACCCCAACTCCACCAAGTCCGCCCCGTGGGTCCTTTATCTGACTACTACCGGAAGGTGGGTATCGAGAGTCATATACCGGGGTGTCATCCGCGAAATCAAAGGAGATTTTGTCACCCTTAGATTCCCTCCGTTTCATGCGACGTCGGTTGATACAGGCTAGGCATACAGCCAAGCCGAATGCCAATATTATTGAACCAATACCCGCAACGGTGATGCCGATGATCTGAACGGTTGTGAGCCTGTGAGAAGGATTTTCGGCACTAGCGGGAGTGCTCTGTGCAGACGCTGTAGCAGCCTGTGGTAAGTCGGGAGGCGAATCTGTAGCCATGAGAAGACTATTTATTGGTGCCGAAGTCAATGTCGAGGCCTGTGAGCGCGTTGTGCTGCTTGCATGCCCTGCAGTGGATGCTGCACTCGTGTGGACGACAGTAACCGTAAGTATGCCATGCGTCGGTATTACAGTTCCGTTTCGCCCGGTGCATATGTTGTACAGCGATCCAGCGTCCGACACCGTCCCAGCTGGGCATGCCGAGTAGGCACAGCCGAAAGTTCCCTCTCCAAGAGTGTATCCATTAATGCCATAGTGCAAGCAAAGACAGTCAAAATCTTCCGAATTGGAGCACACCGAAAGCGGAAACTCTCGCTCAATGAAAGACGCCAGACACGACTGGGCACATATAGGCACTGCATCAGAAACCGCTGAGGGCAGCGAGGTTGAAGTGGCTCTATGGAACCATGCTGAGATTATCACTGGCGTGAAGACAACATAGGGACGTCTAGGAAAGTGAAGAGACATAATATACACTGGCCTGATGTTCTTTAGCTTCACTCATTGTACCGATCCAAAGGCAAGAGACTGACCTGTCAAAGGCTTGAGATTATAGCATTAGAACGGAAGAATGACGACGCAAAGCCGGTCAACAGCTGCGTAGGGAATGGAAAAAGACGAAACGAACGAAACGACAAAGAAACTCGTTACATAGAGGACGTCTGAACTGTCGCCATGTTTATCGACAAGACGCGCTGGTGGAAGCGCTGGTATATTTAACAACACTTCCCTAGCAACAAACGAAGGTACCTTTCTTCGCGCCAGAACACTCGTCATAGGTATCAGCCCTACGCTGAAGAAGGCATATCTTAGCGCCCGGAAGACGGTTCGACGAGAGGAACACGTCGTTTGGAGGTGTCCGTTGGTAGTGCCTGAGTACGGCGCTTACACGTCCAGTCCTTCCAAGCCTTGCAAAGCATGCGCAGCGCATCATTACCCCTTGCGACATACCTTGGCGCTTGCATGCGCAGTCGTGGACATGAAGCAGCACTGGATCGTTTTGCATGATTGAGCGCAGAGAATGTTGCTGGAAAGATGTGTACGAGTAAGACACAGAGAAGAGGAGATCTCGTGACCGTGATCTCTCTCACAACAGGACGGGATCTGCCGAGCGACATCCACAGTCCTCACAAGCCGTTGCCGGTGCCTGCATGACGATCCCGGCATCGATCAACACGTCCGTCTGAGAAAACAACCTCACCAACCTCAAGCCATGTGGCGAGTTCGTGAACTGCAGGTGCTTGTTCCGTTCAGCAGTGGATGTTACTACGTTCAACACGATGTGGCTGTTTGCCAAGAGAACAACGCGTCCAACATCGGCGGCAAATGCTTCATGGTCGAGATTTTCATCTGATCATGACACGTCAAAGGTCGCAAGCAGTCAAGCTCTCAACCTGGCATACGAGTATCCGCACAAGATGACGGCAACGCGGCGGAAGTGCGTCGGCTTTGAAAGGCCCGGCTCTCAACACATCCCTCCCAACGCGCCGTGCACGTGGAAAAAGTGGACACAACGGCATTCCCGCTCTGCTATCTCAACTTTCAAGATAGCATTCACCTATCGCGGTTCCAAGTATTACCAAGAAGCAAAGCTTTTCCACTTACGGTGTCGCCTGTCAGCGTTACAGCTGCATCTTGGATGTGGCGCACTGCAACATGTACAACACCTAACCTGTAGATGCTTCGCGAGTGTAGCACAATTTTAACTTTCCGTCTGTCCCACGCGCGTACTCTGCTGTGTCTGCTACCTTTTCGCTTCGTTGGAATGAGCCGGCGAGTTGTACGTTAGACAAGGGGAAAGAACTAACGGCCGCATTCGCCGTTGCTCTTTGTTCAAGGTCCTGGCATTTGCTTTCCCTCACAGCACCAACAAGCAACCCAGTGCTCTTCTACGTTGCACGAGCAGTCTATTGCTAGCACGCCACCAAGGACAACTACGTCACTTAGGCTTATCTTTCACTGCCAGCCTTTAACTCTCTGTTACAGCGGGAAGATCGCATGTATTGAGAAAGTCTACAGGATCAATTATGGAGGACAGTGGTCCATCCACGCAAAGCAACAGCAGTTCGGCCAGCCGGCGGGCCAGCGCATTCTTGGACAAAGGCAAAGAACGGAAGAGAGTGGAATTCAGCAATGACACGGATTCTCCTGGCCTAAGTCCGCATGAACTGCCTCGTCCGGGATCAAGTGAACCAAGTCCGGGGCACTCAAGGACTCCCAGCGGTTCCAATGTGTATTCCTCCGACATCCCAGAATTGGACATCTCCGACCATGACCTATCGATGGAAATTCACAAAGTGTTTGGTCAACCGTATGTGCCAAAACCAAAGTCAGCAATACGGAAAAACGGCACTATTACTCCGCTCCAATATGAGATCAATGATGGAGACCAAAGCCCTCAAGCGTATGAAGAGGACAATCAAAAGCTTCGTTCAGGTCTCGAGGCACAAAAACGGGCTGAAAGGCTAGCAAAGCGTGTCGGAAGCTACTCTTCTGCCTCCAACTCGCGCAAAGCATCTGTCGAGATCGCAACTTCGTCAAGTTCCGGACAAGGAGGGCCTGAAGACATCCCTCTCCAGGACATGAGCCTGGAAGGTGATCGCACCTCTGAAACGAGGGAGTCTACGAACGGGCTTCAATCCGAAGCACGCCGGCTTGTAAGGCTACACACCGTGGCAAAGGATGGTCACTATGATGGAGAGACACCGCTGCAATCGGGACAAGTCACTCCTGTTGCTGAGCAGGACTACGATGTGGACTATGTCCCCAAGCCGCGCAAGTACAGAGGAGGCATTCTCTCCACGCTGATGAAGCTATACAACTCTTCGTCGACACAGGCTTTGCAGGCCGGACTTGGCGGTCATAGCAACTACTCTGAGTTTGCAGGTGGAGACGATCACGAAGGGTTCAGGAGACCGTCTGCAGACTTGACACTAGAAGATCGATATGATGGTACTCAGACGCCTGTGGTTGGTACTGATACCGCTGTCAACACTCCGCAGCACTCGCCTCCTCGTTCGGGAACTACGACACCAAGGCAGATACCGCTGCGCAGCTGGTTCTCAGGCAGCAGGTCTCAATCCGCCGCATCGATAACACCATTGATAGCATCGTCATCAGTGCTCGCCTCGCCTGTCCAGAGGGATTTCGGTGAGGAGGTCGCTGAACGACTGAACAAGTCGCGGCCTGATGCTGGGAAAAGAACAAGAAGCGGAAACGTGATCAACTCGGCGATAAGAAGAATGAGCAAGCCGCGGCTAGACGACCAGTTCAAGATCACTGTCCACATCGCCGAGACGATGGCTCGGCAGCGATACCTTGTGAAGCTCTGCAAGGCCTTGATGCAATATGGAGCACCTACACATCGTCTCGAGGAATATATGAAGATGTCTTCTCGAATGCTGGAGATCGAGAGTCAGTTTTTGTACATGCCTGGCTGCATGATCATCTCCTTCGACGACTCTACGACACATACAGCTGAGGTGAAACTTGTCCGCACCTCACAAGGCGTCGATTTAGGGAAACTGCGTGATACGCACGAAATATACAAGGAGGTCTTACACGATCGGGTTGGTGTTAAAGAGGCTATGAAACGGCTTGAGAGAGTCATGGAGCGCCAACCGAAGTACAAACCCTGGGTACTCGTTTTCGTGTACGGGCTGGCATCGGCCGCCGTTGGTCCATTCGCATTCCAAGCTCGTTTGATAGACCTTCCCATGGCTTTCGTCTTGGGCTCTGTGCTTGGTTTCCTGCAGCTCATAGTAGCTCCGCGCTCCGAAACTTACTCGAACGTCTTCGAAATCACTGCCGCAATCATAACATCTTTTCTTGCCCGGGCCCTCGGATCTATCAGAGGCGGCAACCTCTTCTGCTTCTCCGCACTGGCGCAGTCAAGCATCGCCCTAATCCTACCTGGCTACACCGTCCTCTGTGCAAGTCTCGAATTGCAATCCCGATCGATGGTCGCCGGTTCCGTACGCATGGTCTACGCTATCATCTACTCCCTCTTTCTCGGCTTCGGCATCACCATCGGCACCGCCACATATGGCGTGATCGACCACAACGCTACGTCCGCGACGACCTGCCAGAACCCGATGCCGGACTATCACTTCTTCCCCTTCGTACCGGCTTTCACCCTCTGTCTGATCGTCATCAACCAGGCCAAATGGCGCCAGGCACCTGTCATGATGATCATTGCGTTCGCCGGGTATCTTGTTAGTTTCTTCAGTTCCCGCCGCTTCGTGGGCAATACGCAGGTCTCCAACACGCTCGGCGCGCTGACTATCGGCTTCCTGGCGAACATGTACTCCCGCCTCGGCCAGCGCTTCGACAACAAGATGCTCAACCTTTGGGAGCGGCGCATCCGGCCGTGCATCTATCGTCTCCGTGGCCAGCGTCTGCAGAGGCCGTCATTCCTTCCCACCGCGACCTCCTCTTCTGCTGGCTCGTCTGGTTCTTCGTCATCTGCAACGGGCTCTGCAAGTACAGCGACCTACAATCCAAAGGCACACAAGCGCCGGGTTGGGTACGGCCTGGCCGCCGCATCGATGCTGCCCGCCATCTTCGTGCAAGTGCCGAGCGGGCTGGCGGTCAGCGGATCTTTAGTCTCGGGCATCACGTCGGCGAACCAGATCACGGGCAACGCGACGGGGACGACTGTTGTGGCGAGTGGGGATGATGCGGCAGGCATCATTAGCGTTGGCATTGCGTTCAATGTTGGGTATTCTGTTATTCAGGTTGCGATTGGGATTACGGTGGGGCTGTTTTTAAGCGCGTTGATTGTTTATCCGATGGGGAAGAGGAGGAGTGGGTTGTTCAGTTTTTAGATCGGAACGGGATAGGGGATTTGTGGCGCTTGTGGGAGGTCAGCTGGACTGGAATCGGTATGATGAGATGGGTGACTTATTGCATAGCGTAGGTTTGCATCGTGATTGGGCTCACGGGGGAAAGGCATCGTCCGGCGCATTTTTTTCTTGGGAGGCTTTCCGGCATAATGAGTGTTGGTCACGAGGCTGCTAAGCCCGGTAGAAACGGGTCTTCGGACTAATTATATACACAAAGAACAACAAGTCTGCTGCTCTTTCGACCGATGGCTCTCTCCTTACACATCGACCACGCCTGCAGAATGGGCGGAGCTCCAATGCCACAATATTGTATAAAAGCGAAGAGAAGATCGCATCCACCCAATCAATCAGAAACCTCAAATCTCTGCCAGTTCAGTCCGGACTGCATGGATTCAATTGCTCTTTGTCCATCGAGCGGGCGATGTTTCTTCAAAATTCGAACTCATTATCGGAAGTGCTGATGAGAGTCATGCTTAGGCAAGTGCGCGGCACAACCGATCGTCAACGATAGATTGACGGCCTTGTCGACTTCATTGGAGATACTGGCGGTCTTGTCAATGTTCCGGCGTTCGCATTTCCCACAGCCATATTGGCATTGTCTCTAGAAATGGCCTCGTCCTCTGGGTTGCACAATTATCTCGCCATTCACCATAACACCTCCGCGAGACCGTTGCAGAGCGGGCTTGCGATTGCTCTATCCCAACACTGCTGTTGCCTCGAGCGCTTAAGCGGGGACACGTGCCACGAACGGAATCGCAGTGCGGGTGAGTGAGCCACATTATCCTACATGAAGCGTCAGGACCAGCGAACCTGGACTCGTAGACTGCTGCAAGCGTTTTCTGATGTTGACGATCATGAGAGCGTCCAGCTCGTGCTGCGTGCCATGCCGGGATTTGAGAAGAAGGTGTGCTAGAGGAGTTTGTTCTTGTTGATCTGCTGTGATTGACATGCATCGGATAGCGAGTTGCTATCCCATGGTCAGTGTGTTCCATACACATTTGACTGGTGCTCTTGCGAAGCACTCCGGCGACGTCCTCTAGAGGAACAAGCGTACACCGAATAGTCATCATCAACAGATTGCCTATTTTCTTCTCCTTTCGAAAGCGGTCCATGGACCTGATAGTGCAGTTGTTGCCAACAGACTGGCTCCTGGCTGAATCCCCAAACCGGTATACTCGTCCGACCCCAGTTTTGGAGCTTACGGATGTCTGGCATCGCCATGAGTCGCATGCACCTGCATCGCTGCGAGGAGAGACCTTCGAGAAGTGGTCCATCAGCTCCGTGACACGTCTGAATCCGAGCTGTCAGATCGTAGTCGAACCGGACATCCGAACAGCAGAGCTGGTACAATCCAGCCAAGCGTACCGTCCGTAAAGTCATGTCGCAGCCTCCACAGATGTAAACAGAATCCATCATGGCCCCAACAAATTCTTAACCCTCTCAATCCTCGCGACCGCGCCTTCAAGCCTCTCAAGCCTCTTCCCTCTCTCCTTCTCCCTCCCCTCCAACTCCTTAACCCTCTCTTCCAACTTCGCCCTTGCTCTGCGCTCCGTCGCCACCATCTCGTTCGCCTGCTGGAACAACGTCCCACTCAGCTCTTCCATCTCGGCGCTCATCTGCGCCAGCTGGTTCTCTAGTTGCTGGCGCAGCTGCTGTTCACGCGAGAGGGCGGTCTGCAGGTCGGAGTCGCGCGGCGCGGTCGCGAGGATTGTTTGGGAGGAAGGGGGCTGCGGCGAAACTCTGCGCGAGCCCAGGAGGGAGGAGAAGCGGTTGCGCGCAGGCTCGGCGGTTGGCGATGTTGCGCCGTTGGGTTTCAAGGAAGCGCCGTCCGGGGTTGGGTTTGGATCACGGGTTATGACATGGCCCTGGAGGCCTTTGAGTTGCCGGAGCTCATCTTCGCGGTCTGCGAGTCTGTCGGCTGCATGAGCGCATTAGCAAGAGTGGTTCAAGCTGTCTATCGACTCTGAGCTATGGGTGGCCACAGTACCTGCTGCGCTGGCTTTGTCCGTTAAGATTCTGACCTGCACCTCGAGCTCTGCTATCCTTCCCTGGGATTCGTTGCAGCAGATCGAGCAGATGGCTGTCACCGGCCCGCCTGAGCTGGCGATAGCATCGGTTACGGCAGCAGGCATGGTTAATAGGATCGTTGCTGCTGGAAGAGCGACATGCTCACGGTATACCCCTTAACGCAGCAGAGAAAGAAGTCACCCACCGAGCACAACAGAGAGCCAAGCAGTTACATGCCAGACAAGACGAACAGGGGTTCCTCCTTGCTCCACGTTTACATGTAATGTTGTTATGTACAGGGTTCGGCGGAACTAATTCCAGGGTCTTCTGCTTTCGGCAAAGCCCGTCATAGGCGCACATGAAACCCGTTTTGTAACGGTTGGTAACAAATCACCGTCCCGTCGGATGTTGCCGCCTCCCATACCAGAATCGACTTGTTGCGGGCTTCGAAGTATTTCTTCTGTACCTAGGTCCGCTTTGCCTCTTCACATTGGGGGAGGAGTTAACCTGGCTGAGCTGCGTTGCCTGCTCATCGCTTGTTGCCGCCTGGATCCGGACCCCCTTGTACGTCCGCATGATGGACTCGATTACTGGCTCTTCTCGTATTTCGATGAAATGTCCCGATCCCTGAGACACATCTCGTGTTGAAGCATACGAGAGTCGATAAGGTGATGCCTGCGAGTCTTGAAGACATGTCTGGGAGCGATGTGCTCACATGGAACAAATCTCACAATGCACAATTCATTGGTTTCTAGTGGACAGCTTGAAAGCATGGTCTGTCTATCATGGCTGAAGTTACTGTCGAACAGCGAGCCCTTGTGATTGAACCGAATACAAACCAGCACACATAGCTCAACCGAGACGGGTTTGTATGCATGTCAGTGTCCCATACAGAGTATACGAGCCATTCGAATAAGCTTGATGTACCGGTGCAACGCAAACGGACCATGCAAGCAGCCATCGACGGCAACGTGGGGAGGTCAAGAGATCCTCCAGGGACTCTTGCTCGTAACAAATCTCCACGCCCCATGTCCGCATCCGAAAGAACCGTCTTCGGGCAATTCGACGGTGCAGTTTCCGGAACAGTGCGGGAGTGCTGTGAGGAATGTTTTGCTGTGCATGAACACGCGCACGGCAAGGAGGAGCTGGTGAGTTCCTGCAACTATGCTTCGGTTAGCTAGCATTAGGCTGTGAAAACGCCCAAGGACGAGGTGAGCGCCACGGATTGTTTGACCTCATTCGACTTCGCGCAGCATGCCTCCGTACATGGAATGCTTGACCTCCATGAGCAACAATATGACGCAGCTTCGAGGCCTGTACTAGCTGGAGGATCTCCGAAGGCGTCATCGAATCCTGAAGGCTAGGGAATTCTCGTAGCCGTGTAGGAAGAACATTTACGAGCAAACGGTTACAATCAGGGCGTGTGAAGAAGAGGGACATCCTCGAATGAACCTACTGGGCTTGATGCCCATGTTGGAGCCTCCGTGCATGTCTCGTCTCTTTGGGGCTTTCTCCAACCTACATTGGTGCCCGCTATTAGATGCAGCATGCTTGTAGAACCGCCCTATCATTTCGCGGAGCGGTCAAGGTGGATTGATGCGTTCTCTGCAAGCGAAGCTGCACGTTGGTACGAGCGGAGATATTTCTGTCAGCTGGTGAATGTTGATCGAGATACTGTACAAGAGAGCAATGAAATAAGGACGAGCACTTAGCAAAGCAGTCGACCTGCAATTATGAATCGAGTCAATTGCACTCTGGAAACCGATGCATTGTATCCGTGACGTGACGTCTTGTCCACCAAAACTCAAACCAGAAAGCATAGTATTTTTCGTAATTGCAGAAAGCCTCGTGCTCTAAGTTACCGTTTCTTGTCAATTCGCCTGCTGCAGCACCCTGGGGCCCAGGGCCCATGTTTCATCGTGCAACAGGGCCCGTCGAAGGCATTGGCCATCCGAAGCATCCGTAGGCAGGGACTACGAATCCTCCCATGGAGGGAAACCCTGTCCCGAATACGTGCATCGATCTCCCGATGCTGAGTTGCGTCTGTGTGTCCCGCAGGTAACGTTAACGCTCACAGGCTGATGCCAGTAGACGCAGCAGTGGCTGGTCAATGGCAAGTTCCCAAGAGGAAGATCAGCGATCAGAATGTTGCACGGTCAGCCTCATACACTGTTCATATGCTGTTTAAGATACAATGCCGTGAAGATAAAGTGCGCGCGAATGGTTGCGAGCGAACGGCCGCGGACAATGTACCTTCTAGTGGACACGATTGGAGGAGTGCCATCGGAAGGAAAGGTGAGATCTTGCACGAGTAGGACAATAGCAGTGCACGACGTTCGAATAGTAATTGACCTATGGAAAGCGGTACCGGTCCACTGAACGATT
The DNA here is from genome assembly GCA_022813555.1 of Botryosphaeria agaves. Taxonomy (NCBI): domain Eukaryota; kingdom Fungi; phylum Ascomycota; class Dothideomycetes; order Botryosphaeriales; family Botryosphaeriaceae; genus Botryosphaeria; species Botryosphaeria agaves. The sequence continues at coordinate 5,012 of JAKLMF010000201.1, read as the reverse complement.
AGTGAGGTTCCTCCAGCCCAGCGCGATGATGCAAACAGGAAGGCATCGGAGCGGAGTCCGTGGACGATGCCGGTCTAGTGCAAACTCATGAAACGCAAACATGCGACACCATGGCTGGCCAGCCAAGCTAGCCAAGAATCACAGGCCGGACAGCTTGCTCTTGACCGTGTACGGTATGGGCTCCCCGCGGAGTACCGACCTACCACAGGGGATGCTTCCGACCATCGGAATCTTAGGGGCAGATCGGTGCTTGAGTGTGGCAGCGTCTTGGCATGATGGTAGTGGCGTGATCCCAAAAGAGGATAAGCTTCGCCACAGTGCGGAGGAGGTCGATGGTGTTTGTGATGGGAATCCGATTTGGCGACATGGCATTCTCTGATTCCCCGATCTCTTGCTCATCCGAACAGAATCGCTCAGGAACGCGCTTCCATCCTCTCTCGAGCGCCCAAATTCTTCGGGCAAGGTCCTGGCACGTCCTCGGACTGACGAACGCAGTGTGCATCCAACTTGGTCGACATTGGCAGCATTGTGTTCCTGGTATAACCGCCGCTGCTCAACAGAGGACGCGGTCGAAACTCACCAGAGGTCGCGGTCGATTGTCCCGGCTGCGTAGCCCGTTTCCAGGATCGAATCAATCGCCAGTCAGGAAATCGCACGAAGTACAAGCCGCCAACTCGTGCGCAGCCTCCTCGGAGGGCTATCGTGGTTTGTTTCCAGGGCCTGCACATTGTTTAAAACGTCTTCGCTTCCACCCAGACCTCGTTTGCGCGGTTCGCTGAGTGAAGTCGACTTCCCACAGGTACCAGTGCTCGCTGTACAGTCGCAGAATACACATCAGCCAATCAGACATCCAGTCCAACCACCACGAAACCCGCACGGAGAAGACACCGACAGCGGGGTCCGTATCACAGTGCTGTGCCAGAAGACTTGGTTGTGCGGAGCCATCTCCACAACCAATCCTGCCTCGAGGAACATAACCATTTGCCTCACCCCAGACACGTCAACCCTTCACTACTCACAAGTACTCTCTAACCCACCCCCGATCTACTTCTCTGTCTTCGGCCTCCACCGAGAAGACCCTTACGCCTCGCAAACATCAATTCAGATCGCATACCAGCTCATATCGAGCTCATTTGGCCTCATTGGCTCCATACTGCACCCAACAGCCTCCACAGATTCCACTCAAACTTTCGCCACAAGCTCCAATTAAGCTTCTGAGTTCACGGGTCGAACGGTGGCTCAGATCCATATCTCCACAAACGATTCCGGACTTGCGACCTCACCAAGGCGGTTCCTAGTGCACTGATTCAGACGGCCAGACCCTTTTTTAGAGGGGCAGCCTGCGTCGTTTTCACAGTTTCATCACCACCTCACTGCGAGAAGATGACAATGTTCCAATCGATGGCGGGCGCGCCTGTTGACGACACATCCTCACCAAGATTCTCGCCATTCGACCTCGATTCACCAAGATTTGACACCGGTCGGATCAGACCAGACAGTGTCCAACCAATCCTCCAACCAACCCACCAACCTGAACAACAGCTGTTCTCCCCCCCTTCATTCCTTGCCATCAACAACCTAAACATGGGCGCGTTCGGTGGATTCAGCTTCTCGGAGAAGGCTAGCCTGGGCGCATACAACTTGAACCGCTCACTCCCAGTGACCGGTGGCGAGTTGACACACATCAACCCGGCAGCGATGTGGAGTGTTGATCATCCGTTGTCTCCTCCTGAGAACATGGAAGACGTGGGCCAGGAACCTTGGCTGTCCGGCTTCGCTCCGCTGTTCGCTGACAAAGCCACCCAACACCGTCAGAAGCACGGTCAGATTACTCCACCAGATGACCTCTCTCCAGAGACCGTTGATCCCTTGGGGTCGTTCCCTGACGATGACTCGATGGAGAATGAGCGACACGACGATGCGGACTCTGCAAAGGGTGGCGGAACAAAACGACGAGGAAAGGGTACTGCAAGAGGAGATAGTGGCCAATCGCCATCGAAGAGGCCAAGGAAAGGCAGTAAGTCGAGCAAGCAAGAAGAGAGCAACGACTCGGACGGCGAAGCGAAGCGTGAGAAGTTCCTTGAACGAAACAGAGTCGCCGCAAGCAAATGTCGGCAGAAGAAGAAGGAATGGACAAGCAACCTGGAGACGCGAGCAAGAGAGCTGACTGCAGAGAGAGCTCACCTGACTGCCTACGTGGCGTCGCTCAAAGAGGAACTGCTGTACCTGAAGGGCGAATGCTTGAAGCACACCGACTGCAACTGCACGAAGATACGTGACTACTTGGCTCATACAGTGGCTATGATGTCCCCTACCTCTCCGACGCTGTACGACAATGCCGCCGACAGTATGCTCGCTGAGATGAAGCGGTCGAAGCCATCCGACGATGACTTGAGCGGATCGGTGTCCACATCGCATTCACGACAAGCTTCGATGAGTACGGGTTCTACTCAGGCGTCGGCGACGACCGACGACGACATGCGGGCTTCCCTGTCTGCTTCGATCGGGCGGCAGGCTGGCTCTGCGTCTGGTGCAGAGCCGGGCATGTTCAGGGGATGAGGCGCTTTTGGCGGTCGGCGGCGCTTGGGTGTCCCGGTGTCCCGGTGTCCCGGTGTCCAGAAGAAAAAACGGTATGGTGCTTGGTCCTGTTGCTGGAGAATGGGGTTCAGAGTGTTGTTCTCTCTTACGGCCTCTTTGCTTTTTGGGCTTCAGGATGGGCTGGCCTTTTGCTTCTCGACACGGTAGCTGTGATATCCACAGTGGAGAGACACTAATAGCTGTGTGCCTGCATGTCTGTTGCGAAGAGATATACGAGTTACGAAATTTCGATGGGGTCGAGAAATCAGGCATGGGAATCTTTCTGCTCTTATGTGACACCTGAGCGTAACTCAAAGTGCGTTACTTCGTCATTGCTGGCTCAAATTTGACTGTTAACCGTCTCCGGGCCGCTTAGCAGAGTGGTCGACGAGAGTCCAAGCGTGCTCCGAGGGTCTGCATGTCAGTTGAACGTCATTTGCCAAGTAGATTCGGGCAGGTAAATGCGCCTGCTCCGTTCTGTATCATCTTCTCCTCGGCCAGCGTGTCTTCTGCCCAGTGTCTCTTCCTCATAGACAACCGGCATCCTGATGTGTGGCGCTAGCAGGCGCAACGGAACTCTACTGAACAACGTTAAGGCAGAGGTCATTAGAATCCAATGGATCAGTTCCGTCAGTGTTGTCGTTTGTTCTCAGAGTCTCTCTCTGTTCTGTCAAATGATTCACATTCTCCTTGGTTCCTCCTATCCTTGTGATGCCGGGCAGAGAGTTCAAGCGGAGTACGGTTGGAAGCGGTCCGGTACAGTGCGCTGTCGGTCCTAATATAGAGATGAGTACGAGTGAACTGACAAGCTGCAGCGCTGAGATTATTGTGGTAAGTTCGTGTGAACCGCATTCGATCGCTCTCCTCTCCTTCGGGGGTAGAGCAGCAGCTTCCACGGAAAGCCGCTCGAAGGCAGACGCGAACGAGGATGGAAGAGGGATGAGACAATCGAGAGGAGGGATGTAGGAGACATGAACGTCATCCTCCTAGGCGGCAGTTTCCCGATGATCTTGCGGAATGAGCCACATCTCATCGAGAAAACGGCACTGCAATATGGTAAATACGAGTGAATGACGTTCGAGATCGCAGATAGCGAATACCGTTCCACTCCATCGAATCGGAAAGTATCCATGAGCCTGCAACAGGAAACCGAGGTGCATGCGCAAAACAGCAGCAACCCACTTACTTCGTACCCGTCCCTCGGAAATATGCTTAAACACTGCCCAGTGTCCAATCCAAACGGATACTTGTGAAGCAGATGGAGACGCTGCACGAATGGATCGCTCTCACAGCGGGTCGTGCCCACATAAATACCCACCAGAGCCATACAAGCCGTGCCCTCCCCTTAATCAATTATACGATTACCAATCCGACGTCCTTCCCAAACATTGATGAAACCGATACACCATGTGCTCTCAATGTTGACGTACATATGCGATTACCGAGTTGAAGACTATGCTTAAAATAGTGCGCCTTCGGCCCCTTCTCCGCACCCTTCTATTCGCAGGCAGGGTCCGCATCTGTGCCGGACACCGAATTTTGATACCGGCGGGACCAAGCGCAGCAGGAGACGCATATCGGCATCCTCTTGCTGCATAAGAATATCAGACTCTTACATAGGGCTCCAGTCGAGTGGGGAGAGGTCTGGAGAGCTTCAGGTAGATATCATTCGCAGATACGATCATAGAACCCCCGGGCATGGAGAATCAAGAACATGCACAACCGATGTGGGCTTGTACTGATTTGCTGTTGGGAATCGAGAATAACGTACCTAAGACCATGCTTCTATCTCGGCTGACAACATGAGTCCGAGTTCGAGGAATTGTGATGGGCGATTTCCGCGTCATCACGCCAAAAAGCTTCATACTCCCATCCCCATGACACGCTTATGCGCGTTCGACACTTGCATTTGACCTCCATACACAATCCCCATAATATGAGCCATCTCCGAGCGGAATCTCCCAGCCAGCGAGGATAGATCCAGCATCTCCCACGAGAGAGCTTGCACGAGCGGCACTAAACAACCGATGCAAATTGTCGCGGACAGAGGAAGCTCTAATTGGTCCGTGTGGTACCAGCGGACTCAATGATACCGGTACAGAAGAGACCCGAGTATGCTGTTCTTTATCTTGATGTGTGTCCGGTCCATACTCGGACGCGGTGCCAGCCTTGAACAGAAGCAGTCATGGACGTGCCAGAACACAACACATGCCAGGAACCTACCGAGATTCATGTCTTGTTTCTCTTGAAACTTACGTCTCTATTGAAAGGCCACGAGACTCGCCTTGGCGGAGCACGAACAGTCTAATGTCAGAATAGCTGCAATCGATAACAACAGCGGCGTTGGACAGCCGAGGGAAAGACGTCATCCATCATCAACGCGTCCCCTCATGAGACACCTTTTGTACATAGCAGTAATTGTTGTCTCAATGAGC
>JAKLMF010000200.1:0-24311 GCA_022813555.1 Botryosphaeria agaves | reverse complement strand
CCCTGAACGCGCACGTCAGGAATCGCCGACCTTAGCACCATAGTTCGGCGCTTTCAAGTATCGCAGAGAGTCTTGGATGTAAGCGCAACGGCATGTGTCCTGAAGAACAACTTGCGAGTGCAAGCAATGACGAACCTAGACAAGGTGGAGCCCTTCCACGGCATGCGAGCTACGTCCGCCAGCAATCCTAGAGCATTTCCGTGATGCGCAACGACAAGTATCAGGATAGCCTATCGGCCTATGGTTAACGCAATACTTTTGGGGTAATCCATGTCATTGGCCGTACAAACAAACGGTCAAGGTGTAGCTCCACATTGTATATATGGATCATGCGGATTGGTCCACGGCGATGCGCTCGTGGAAGTCTGGCTTCGGCCAGTATTCACTGGTCGCATGCCAATACATGCTGGAGTGCTACAACTCTTCGCAGGCGTCTCTACAGCGCAAGCGCCTAGGAGTCTGTACATACGGCGTGGCCACTGTTTTGGTGTTGAGAGTCTGGCTTGAGACCAGGCAGTCACAGGTGCCCTTGCGCGCCTTGGAAGATCCAAAGGTTGCTTCGTTGCAGAACACATAGACAATCAAATCAAGTTGATGTGCATGCATTCTTGTGCTCGAGTGATTGGCTAGGTAACCCATTGATGGGGTAGTTTGAATGCTATGCATGTTCATAACTTGCACCGTTGAGCGACGATGTGCCGCTTCGCTTCTCAGGATCCAAGCCTCAGTCTCTCCACCTGAGCAACTCCCACTCCCTTGCCATCCAACTCCAGCACAAGGGAACTTTCTGTATGGTAAGCAGTTCCAAGCCTTCAGAATGCCCTCGACATACTTCTGAATCACTATTGCCTTCCGATATCCTGGTGACACTCTAAGCGCTCAAGCCACTGACTCGCTGCGTAGAGGTGACGGCTCTCCAGGAAGACAGGACTCAGCGTTAGCAAGCAGACACTCTTTTACATCATTTGGTAAGTAGATACCCTCGCAGTACATACGCGACCACTTCTACTTGGCTTTGATGTATGCGAACCTCGAGATGTTGAGTGTCCGACACTCCTCATCGCTGCCGTGCTTCGCCCTGCGATCGGCCTGGGGCAAGCCGGTAGAGGGGAACCTTCGCAACAGATTCTCGTTCATCTGCATCCTGAATCACTGGAACATAGTCTTATAACAGATATGCTAACACCTCTTATCTCTAGGTGGCTTAACTGCTATCGACTGCTCCAATCCTCGTCCCACGACGCCCTTGCGACATCGGCAAGCCCGGAACATTCACACCTGAAGCACAGTGGCACGACTTACAGATACATCCAGTGAGGTGCTCTCGAAAGCTTGAAACCCTCTCAATAAGCATAACCCGGCGGGATGGATCTTTCACAGTTGCTTGCCGACACCAAGTCGCACTACACTCGTCATGGACAAGTGGGCAATGAAGGGTCATATCAGAACAATGGATACACAACTCGGCAGCCAGGTGCCTCATACGAACAGCCAACTGCTGACATTAGTCAAATGATGCCATTGATCACTGGGTCAAAGGCGTCTGGCTCTGTTGGCCTCGGTTCGCACGCTGCGCCTTTATCGGGCCCAGTCGCGAAGCATGTCAAGTTCGAGCTGCTTGTGGACGAGATACCACAGCATCGCGCACGTCTTCCCATGCGTGTGAACATCTATCCTCATGATACGACCGACTCAATCATTGTCACCGTCAAGAACTTTTACGGTCTGTATGAGGGGAAAGGAGTTAGTTTTGAAGACCGTAACGGTAATACACTGATCGCAAGGTACGAGAACTTCGAGGATCAGATGGTTGTCTACGTTCGAGTTGTCGCAGACGAACCAGACGGAAGCCTTGGGCGGAGCCAAACACCTCGTGGCCATAGCCGGACACCTCGCAATTCAATATCACCTAGGAAGCCTCACCTTGGTCCTGCATTCCAGATGCTTCCTCCTCAACCTTACTCGAGGCCGTCGTCTCGCACTGCTAGGAAGCGGAGCAAGTCGCCCCAATCAGCTAGGGGACGCAGAAGTGCATCCGCCAGCACCAACCCGAAATCTCGCGCTCGCCCAAGTTTCAAGAGTCGTGGTTCTGGCTCGCAGACCAACATAGCTGACGCAAATGGAGACAATTCAAATGACTACAGCGACAGTGATGGCGCTGGCGGGTCTGTCACAAGTTCGCGACGAGGGAAGAACGACCTCGTCGCAAGCGCTGAGATCAGTGTTGAAAACATTGTGGAGGGCGGTAGAAGGAAGCGCGCGAAGTTCGACAGCTCTGTAAGTTATGCATGCTGCAACCCCAAGTCCCTGCTCGACACTGATTCATCGCTCTCATTTAGGAACTTCCTCTCTTTGTCCCTCCCCAAGTGCCCACTACTGCTTCAGTGTCGTCTGTGTCGCCTCAGCGACGCATCAGTGGTAACAATGGCGCCTCTCCTTTCTCCTATTCCAACCAGCACACATTCTCCTACACTCATCCACTTCCCTCACCTCAGAGCTACGGTCACAGTGATGTCGCATATGGGCAAGGCAGACCGATGGGCATACCTTACTCTGCACCGAGCGCACAGCCATCAGGTAGTAGGCTGCGAAATCGGGCAGCAGTGCAGCATGTACCAACTCGCTACCCAGCTAGCGGCCCAGGTATATTGCCAACGCCGGATCCCACTGTTGGCAGCGTGATCTCCGATGAGGATGTCGCGCTGCAGCTCATGAGGCTTGGAGATGCGTCTAACTTTTCTTCTCATGCGCGTACTTCCACATCGACATTGGATGATGCTTTGAGTGGGAAAGCTGAGGTTGCATCTTCGGCTGAGGACACTGATGGCGCTAGCGATGTCGACGATCAAGATCTTCCGACGCTTTCAACATACAACGGTATGCATCCCGACTACTACAATGGCAGATATCGCGGTCATGAAGGAGGCTTTCACAATCCTGATAGCGGTGAGACAAGTGGAGATGATTATGAGGACAACAGGGACGGATCATTCAAGGGGGAGAGCGACGAGCTCGTACCGGATGAGCATGGCTTCATCAGGCCCAAGAAGATCCGAACGGGCAGCACTGCCAGCTCAAAGGCTCGCACTGGCCTTCCGGACTCCAAGGTCAGCAAGCTTGGGAAGCCGCGCGCACAAAGCTCTAGCAAGAGCAAGCCAAAGTCGGTGGGTGCGGGGAAAGCACCAATCTCCCCTACCTCTCTTGCCTCGTTGTCTCGCAAGCCTTCGGACGCGTCCCTTAACTTCCAGCACCAGCTTGGCGCCGACGAGGAGGATCTTTCCACCAAGCCGCGGTGCCAGCGCTGCCGAAAGAGTAAGAAAGGGTGTGATCGGCAGCGACCGTGTCAGCGATGCAAGGACGCTGGGATTGGCATTGAGGGCTGCGTCAGTGAGGATGAGGGCAACGGGAGGAAGGGACGTTATGGGCGTCACATGGGTGTTCCCGTCAAGAAGACTTCCGCTGAGAGCTTGACGAGTATGGATTCTCCCATGGCAGGCGCTTTCCCTGTTTACATGCCATCGCCTGTAGCGCCTGCAGACAAGAGCAAGAAGCGGAAGCGGTAGGCGAACACCAGACGAATGACAGTTCCTTGACACATCTCAAGAAGCTCAGTTTTTTAGACTGAGGACTATACTAACAATCAATATAACGCTGTCCCTGCGAGGCGGCTGAGGCGGTATGCGCACCGCTATTTCTCGTTCTTACTCTCCTTTGCCACTCTCAGGTTGGATTATGTGGGGCGAATGGGGTTCATTCTACTATGTCACTGAAGGTGAAGGTGTTGTTTGGAGCAGATAACGATACACGAAGTTTCACTTTCCTTTCTAATTGATTCGACCGTCAACTTCGCGCTCACAATCCCTGCTCAAGGCTGTACGCTTGGATACTGGCGGATGGACCTCTTCTTTACTATTGCTTTATGAATGTTACTCTACGCACATCCGCTCTCTATGACGTTACTGTTGGAAGATGGCAGGTGGTTGAGAGGTGCGGAGCGGCTTATGATTGTGGTTGGAGCATTTCCTACGTCTGAATGGTGGTGTGACGAGAACGACGCTGAGCGTGGAGGTCCTCTCTTTTCTTCCATCTGCTGTATTGGTTCTCGTTTTTGGTGAAATTGATGGGACTGCGTCCGTATGGCAGAGACGGCGTTGTATTCAGAGAGTAACTAGACCAATCAACGAAAGCTTTTACAACCCTGGTCCGGACATGCTGGTGTGCCCTCTCGGTGATCAACGCGTCTTCCGCTGGCGCTTTTGTGAAACGCCCAGGATTTCTCTCCCGCCCAGCCCCCACCTACATCCCACCTCATGCCTAGCAACATACAACTCTAACAAACCTTTCACCAGCGGCGGCGCCCCATTGTTGCTTCCGTGTCGCTGGCATAACCTGCTTGAACAACAGGCTAATGCAGGTTTGTGTGGGCTAAACGCTCAGCCTTGTGCATACATGAAATCCTTCGACCTGCGAGGCTGAGCCTTATCCACTCGTTCATCTTCATCTCGTCAATCCGTTTGATAAATATCTTCCTTCCTTCCGCACGAGTGTTTGATAGTCTAGCCACATTTCCTCTTTCAATCTCGCTTGAACACACAATGGCCGAAGAGACTCCAGCGACTTCCATCCGAGCCATTGCGGCGAGGCTCAACCTCGACCAAGTCGGGCGGACACCTCTGACACCTCCTACATCGCGCGCCAATCAAAGCATAGCCGTCAGAGAAAGGCGACCTCCCCCTGCAGTACCGTCTAGACCTGCTACTGGATCAAGAACTCAAAGCATAAACAATCCTCCGCTTCGGAGCAATGCCCCGGCCTCAACACACACTATCGGCAACCAGCCAACCTCTACCGAGAGTCCAGAGCATTGTACTTCACTGCAGGTCCATAGCAACGGTGATGCGCCCAGTCAGAGGCCGCAACTTCCGCCGCGACCTTCTCAGCGCTCGACGGAGCAAGCGCCCGCCTTGCCGCCACGCCGGCCCTCCGAACCGATTAACAGAAGAAGGGAGTCAGTTGAATCTGTATCATCTGTAACTTCCGGCCAGTCATCTGTATCTGGCACATCAGCCAAGACGAGCTTCAGCGCCGGTTCCGCCACTTCACGGGGTCAGGTGAACCCACTGAGAGTCCCAGAATATGATCCTGCGACCCTTCCAGTCCTGCCCAAGACGCGAGGCAGCGATGTCCGACAGCAGGGTCGAGGTGGACTGAGGACCACGTCTTCGTCAGCAGTTACACAGCAGAATGGACTTCGGAACGCTCCAGTGTCACCGCCGCCCTCAAGCGAGAAGAAGCCGCCCGTACCTTTACGGAGGAGCTCAGAGAATCCAGAAATTCCTCCACAGCCACCACCTCGAAGGTCCGCTCTGTCCTTCGCCCTGAACCAGTCAACCGAAACACCGCCTCCAGTACCAGCGCCCAGCCAACTCTCCACCAACGAAACACCACCCCCCATCCCACTATCCTCCCGCCCCAACCTCACCACCCCCCAACCCAGCATCCCCACTTCCACCACCACCTGCCTCAAATGCCGCGACTTCTCCGCCCCCGACACCCACGCGTCCCGCTTCCCCAGAGAATCCATCCCCTCAACCGACATCCACTGGCTCGCGCACCAACTGACCTCGCCCTTCCCCTCCCCCACCGACAAAGCCCGCGTGCTGTTCACCTGGCTGCACCACAACATCGCCTACAACACCGCCGCCTTCTTCTCCGGCACCGTCAAACCCTCCACGCCCGCCAGCACCCTGGCCTCCGGCCTCGCCGTGTGCGAAGGCTACGCCGGGTTGTTCGCTGCGCTGGCCGCGGCGGCGGGCATGCAGTGTGTGGTCGTTGGCGGGCACGGGAAGGGGTTCGGGTGGGCGGTGTTGGGGAAGGGGGAGGCGGTGCCGTTGTTCAAGGGGAACCATGCGTGGAATGCGGTGAGGGTTGATGGCGGGGAGTGGAAACTGGTGGATGCTTGTTGGGGGGCTGGGGCCGTGCAGGGGGCGAACATGCCGTATGTTAAGCGGTTTGCGCCGGAGTTCTTTGTTATGGACAATGTGGAGTTTGGGCTGCGACATTTTCCGGAGGATAGGGCGCATTTGTATCGCGCGGATGGGAGGGTGGTGAGTTGGGAGGAGTATATGCTGCAGGATGCGGGGGAGGAGAGGGTTACGGTGTACTCGGAGTGTGCGGGGGAGAATGGAATCGGTGAGGCTAGTTTTCAGCCGAGGGGGAAGAGGGTCAAGGTGTATGACCCTGCGCAGCCGGCGACGGTAAGATTCCAATTTGAGAAGGTGTGCCGACATTGGGATAGTGTGAAGCAGGGGAAGGGGAAGCCGTATCTTCTTGTGATGAAGGTGGGCGGTAGGGATGGGAGGAAGGAAAACTTCCTGGTGTTGCAGCATGATGGGTTCTTCTGGTGGGTTGATGTGCCGCGGATCGAGCTGGGGGCGCCGGGACAGACGATTAGTGTGTATTCGATTACGACCTTCGATGGGAAGGATGGGAAGGGCTTGACGAGGGAAGAATATATGGCGAGGAGGGGCCGCGTGGGGTACAGTTTTGGCGGTATTGCGGCGTGGGAGTTGGTTTAATGGATCGATACGGATGGTGTGGCTTTTCGATACCCATTCCTGCTGGTTTTCCTAAATCCTCATGACGAGTCCTGATGGCATACCATTAATGCAATAACGTTCGAGTCGTAAGCGTTGGCGAAATACAAGGGCGTTCGGATCTGGGACAGCTGACTTCTTAGAAACATATCCGCAAGCCAACCACCGGTCTGCACGGAGAGATCACCTGTTATTATAGTCGATATGCGTAAATTCGCAGTTTCTTGAACGTTTTCATATTGAGGGGTCCACTATCTAGCCGTGCCGTCCCTCGCCGTTCCTGGCTCTACTAACAGTTCGAATTGTCCAGAGGCTGCTGGGTATTTCTGTCAGATCACTTACTCGTGAACAACATACAGTCGGGAGGTCTCCTATAATGTTGATCCAACTGAGAAACTCATACATGCTTGAAACATGTAGACTGGCAGCGGCAGAACACTTAGGAGATGTGAACTGGTAAGCATGTGAAGTGTAGGAGGAGGTGGAGAGCCAAGAGCACGTGGGAACTGGTAAGAAGGTGGGTGCTGAAGATACAACAATATGGAACTAGACATAGCTTTGGCCTCTGACTCCAAATAATGGAACCCATCCCCGTTTTGCCAAGAGTTTCTGGTTTCCAAAGACCGCTTCCTTATGTGAAGTCCGTTAGGCGTATCTCGACTTAGCATCTTGTTAACCTATCGAATGCTAGAATTCGAAGCTGAGCTCACTCTTTCCATTACACTTTGTCTGTTTGCTGTTTGCGAATATAGCACCGCCACTGCTCAGATCTTATTATATCACGTCACAATGGCTCGAGTCTTACGCCACCGAAGGAGAACCCCCCGACCCATTTTCTTTAGAACTGCTTCGAAATCACGAAAGCAATCTCCCCGTCAGTACCCGCTTCAAAGATCGGACCAGCTAATTCGCACCAGCCGGTATTTCTCACAGTGTTCCACAAGCCAACATCAATGTATTGCTCTCGAAACCCATCCATCAAAAGAACCGGAGCAGCCAACGGGTTTTCGTCGACGTCGATCATTGTATGGAGGAATTCTCTGGACTGTTTGGGCCGTCCGACGCTGCAGCGCAGTGATCAGGGAAAAGAATATCCCGAGTCCAGCTTGGGTGGTGCTTCCATCCCGACAGTGGAAGGGAAGAACCTCTCACAAACCGAGTTTTCTTGAGGATGCTTGGGGTATGAAGAAGCCCGGTACGCTTTCGGAAGAACTGGGACAATTTCGCCCCGTCACAACCCAGAACATCCATATGACGCGGTAGCGCCCGGGCGTTATCCAGTGATCTTGACTTCGTAATTGAAGATTCCCGATACGTCGACAGGTGATTATGCTATCGCTCACGGGCCGGGGTTTTCGTCCGATCTACTGCACGTCTACTCGGACCCCAGCTGGAAAGCCATTTGCTTCCACCAGCTCGTGATACCAGTAGTATCGTCCTGGAAAATCCGTATCTAGGTCTCCTTCATGCACGCGAACGAACTGCTCCACCGGAATCCTGTGAGTTTGGGGGGTGAGAGGAAAAGATATGTAGGAGGTGGAGAACCGAAAACTGGATCTCCTTAATCTATAAAGAGATGACCTACCTTCCTTTCATACATTCGTTGGTCCATAATAGATGCAAACAGTCAATGTAATTCATTTGTGCTACAAGATATATTCTTGCGGGATCCATTCAGTTGTTCAGATAACCGCGATAGAGTTACGCCAACAATTATGAGCTGGTCTGGCACCTCTATGAATCTTGCGAACAACAGCTTGTTGTCACCACAAGGCTGGCACATATTGTCTCGCGGTATAGGAAACATGCGTATATTGCTTCGGCAGAAATACATGATGAGCTTGTACGGCGACGTTGTATGGTACAACTTCTTGTGCATTGGACGGAGTCAAGATGAGGAAGCTATTGATTGGTCGATCAGAGCATTCTGGGACAGATATTGCTTATACACCTGTGGAGCTGCAGCCTTTGATTGCTTTCAACAGCATGACGATATTGCATGACGGATTTCTACGCTGGACTTCTCCTGCGACTATTTGTGGGTGAGTTGCACTAATCCGGCTAACTGGCTAAGTGGCAGTCGTTCGAGCCGTCTTTTGTCTTTGATTTAGGCAAGGTGACGACAATGTCAAAATACCTTGACAGCAATATCGAGTTCTTGCTTGGAGCCACTCCCGGGGAAACCCCACACGGAAGAAGCCGCAATGCCTCTAACCACGACTCATCTGCACCCTCCCGCCGAGCCTCATCTCCCATTCCACCTTCCGCAGCCATGCTTCGGCCCTCCAAACCATGATATCCCGCACCCGGACGCTCCTTCTCCGGTTTACCCAGCGCTACCCCCGGGCCATCTCCTATGCACAGCGCTTCACCGGCGCGGGCTTCGCCATCGGTATCTTCGGCCATGTGCTGCTGACACACGGGTTCGTGATCAAAGGTACCTACGGCGTGTCCATGGTGCCGACGATCGCGCCGCAGGGCGAGGTCGTGCTGATCTCGAAGTTGTATCGGAGAGGCCGCAACGTGGAGGTTGGCGATTTGGTCAGCTGCAAGCACCCTTTTGTTGTGGGCGAGAGCTATCTGAAGAGGGTCATTGGGATGCCGGGGGATTTTGTGCTGAGGGATAGCCCGGGACGGGGGAGTGGGACGATGGTTCAAGTGAGCTTTTCTGCATTGAATGGGTTTTCTGCTATCAAGAACGTACAAATGGAGAATCGGTAGGGCTGATCACGTGATATGTGTAGATTCCAGAGGGCCATTGCTGGGTTGCTGGAGACAACCAGGAACACTCCAGGGACTCGAGGCTGTTTGGCCCTCAGCCGCTAGCGATGATCAAAGGGAGAGCCATCGCTCGTGTCTGGCCACCGAGTCGGATAGGATGGTTCAAAAACACCCTCGGGGAACCATTGGATATAGACGGAGACGAAGACGAAGTGGATTGAAGACCTCACGCGTACAATGCAGCACAGCATCATGAGTGATTGTCCACACCGACCGCTTTGGTATCTACAGCTTCGCTTTCGGTCCTGCGCTCTCCTCCAGCAGCTCTAAGCCGGTGATCCTCCCTAGTTCCTCGACAGCATCCTTATTGCGCCCTAGATTGACCTTCAAAGTCCGCATTCCCAGTCGTCTCGCTGCCTTCAGGTTGGATCCGATGTCATCAATGAACAGCACATCTCCCATCTCGACACCATCCAACTTGCCATTCTCCCTCGCCCACTTCTCCACTTCTCTCACAGCAAGCTCGTAAATCTTCGGGTCTGGCTTCCGGAGCCCAACATGCGCGCTGCTGATAAACACGTCGAATGCCGCCCGAACATCCTTCCAATCTCCATCCTTGTCGCCTCTCTCACCCTCACTCCCCCTCTTCTCCCCACCTTGTAACCCCCTCACTCCCCCGTCCTTCTCCAACCTCAAACCGCTCTCAAAAACCGCATTGCGCTCGTCGCGCACGCCTTCAGGAAATACAACCGTGTTGCTCAGCGCGGCGAGGACGTAATTCCCGCTGCGCCGCAGCCGCTTCAGCGCTGGCCACATCCACGGGTCCGGCGCGCGCGACATGCGCATCATCGTCCAGAAGAGGGGTTTCGCGTCGATGGAGGGGACGGGAGGTGCTGCGTCGGCGTTCTGAGCTCCCTCATTTCCCCCATTATTCTCCTCTTGCTTCGGCTTCTGCTGTTCCTCTCCAGAGCTGCGAGGCGCACCATGCCCCAGCTCAGTGACGACCGCATTGGAAGCTGCGTCTTTGCTGCTCTTCTGGCTTTCCCGCTTCTGCTTCTGCTGCTTCTGCTGTTTTGCTTGATGCACCCCCCAATACTCTCTCCATACCTTCTCGTCCTCTAGTTGCTTGCGGAACCCCGCGAAGAAGTCGTCGTCCAGTGGAATTTCGCCGCGCTCAAGCCGCTGCCATGCGCCGTCGTGCGCGCCGCGCGAAATCGCGAAGTTGATGTAGCCCGGGGGGATATTGTGCGCGAGTTCGTAGTCCAGAATTGCTTGCAGGGGGGAGACTACCTGTAAGGCAATGGAGCGTCAGTCATGCTTGTGGTCAGAGAGGGATTCAGTGTAATTGGTTTGCGGGGAGCTTACGCACGCAGACGCCGCCGATGTCGAAGAGGAGGACTTTTGGGGGAGCCATTGTTGGGAGAGGGGGCTTGTTGCGGGTTGTGAAAGGGTGGTTGTGGTTATAGCATCGTGGTGATGGGTGGGCTGGTGATGGTCGTGGGATGGAAGTTGATAGCCGGCTGGTGCCGAGGCTTTTGCGGGATTGGGTGACCTTGATGGGCATGATGTTGTGAGGGTATTGAGAGTGATTCACGGGAGGAACGGTGGACAATTAGCTCGCTCAATTTGTGGATATTGGAATGTTGTGCCAAAGAAAGAAGGGCTCAAATCCCATGCTTCATTATGATAAGAATCCCGGTGTTAATTCGTCTTACTGGTATGGCCTATGATATGGGGTTATGTTCCAGAGATGCGTGTACATATAACAAGCACATGCTATTCGTCATCAAACAAGGTCATGCTTTATTTGTGTGTATGTTCCAGTTGGAGCTTAGATCTACGAACCTCTCGTGCAGTTTCGAGCATGACATCTGGAGTTCCAAGGGTGTGGATCCGGGGACGACGAGCCGTTGGTGCTTGGAGTCGGATGTTCCCGTCTTCGAATCTTCTGCCATACTACAACGCAACGTTATTTCAGGCTGTTCTATGCTCTCGTGGACATTATACCTCTGACCATGCGCTTCATCGCCGCACAAGTGGGCAACACTATCTGTCCCATCGCTCGCCATTGCGTAAAAGCAGATTTCCAATACCCCGGCACCAAGAAGAAGATAGTCTCGAAGAAGATCAACGCGTGATTTGGCGATCCTGGACAAGCATACGTGATGATATCTCGTGAGACAAGTCGTACCTTGACCGGTCCTCGTTCACTGAGCGAGGATCCTACGGAGTACCCACTTGTCTTTCATCACGACACCCGACACTTTGATCGTGAGCGGTCATCGTACCCCCGAATAGTCATTCCTCAAGACCTCCCTCGCCAGTCAACCGCCAACAGGAGTAAGGCTACCCTCTATGACTGCGGAGGGACGCATATCATCGTATTGGACGGGACACCGCTTGCGGAGTTTGTGGAACAGCTAGGTGCAAGCTTTCGTAGACTTCAATCTGTATTGGATGGTTCGAAGTGGACATGATGGAAGATGATCTAGGAAGCAAGCCAGTGTTACCTAGCCATCATCGAAAGCCAACATGAAACCGCGGTTATGCCAGATGGAATCATACGAGGTTAGCCCATCATTAAAGAGAGCCATGCGCATGAAACGAGATCAGGGACAATTATGGGGGCTGCGAGGTGACGAAGGCTCCAGTGTGATTGTCTCCATCCGTGAGAACATTTTGACGATATATCTGCGTCGCAAATCAGGCGAGGTCACGAAGGTACCGGACTTTTACTCATAATTTCGAAATTCTGGTGGGACCTTGGATCGCGAGGATATGCTGGATTTGGTGATTGGCGCTTCCTAGACCTGGCCGCCGGGGAAGCGTCCGTCAGGCATTCCCAAACCGCGCTTGTACGAGGTGAGCAGTCGATAGACCAGCGGCGACAATCAGGAGCCGAGACTGTTGATGGAGCGATGTGGCGTGGGCGTGTGTGCTGAAGAACGTAGAGAAAACGATGTGATTGATAGAGGCTGTTGCGTTGTTTACGAGAACAAGCAGTAACTGGTTGGTGCGTGGTTTTGAAGACTGCGTCGAGGTGAAGAGCAAAGTGGCCCGGGACGGGCAAGTCGCGCGACAAGCGTGTACTGAAGTTGTAAGAGCTCGGCGTGCATCTCTACAAAAGAATGAAAGAGTGAAGGATCATCGTCTCGGAAGCATGCACAGTGCTGGGCGGTGCCTTCCGTTTACGGTTCGGCTGAACAACAAAGGTATACAAGTAATTTCGTTGCCTGTTGCATGCATCACAAAGATGGCCCTCGTGGCTTAGTGGTCGGTGTTCAGCTCCAGTCCGATAACTGATCGAGCGAGAATGGCGCTAGTAGGCCATACTCAATCCAGGAGCTCAGGCTCTTGAGGAAACCAACTGCACCTCCGGAGGCGGAAGGGATCCAGTAGTACCTCCATTAGGAGCTCTGGGAAGAGTTTCGCCATCAAACCCGCCCCCCGAATGGGCTCGGTGATAGACTTTTACCCCCGTGAGTTTCGTTTTGTGTTTTCAGCTGATGTTCGAATCACACTTCGACTCTGCTAGCGGGTTCGAGTCTCGCCGTGTTCACCACTACTTTTTTCTCTCTTTTTCCGCTCCTTTTTGCGATGCAGTCACTTGTCTCTGCCATTCATGCACTGTGTCAGAATGGTTCAAAAACTGCAGAGTCGTCCTCCTACAATACGAGCGTCTCACTGCCTCCATATCTTGGGGGCCACATTTGTTTCACATGCCCTCCGGTCACGATGTTAGGAAGGTGGCTGAAGTGCGGAGAGCTCTTTCCTCGCAGAAGCAGGACAACAGGAACGGCTCATCAAGTCTTGTTGTCCTTCATCTTACGCAGTCGTCGGCTAAAAGACGTGGCACAGGAGAGTTGCTGTTCTGTTCTACGTCACATGCACGGTCATAACACTGGCTGGATAGACCTCTTCAACATTGTTTGGTCAAGCCCTTCCAGGACTACAAGCTCACACTTCAACTCAAAATCAAGATTGCATTCTCATACAATACAGCCAGCTACGGGTATCATCATCAACAACTGAACGGCGCCCCAACTGTGCCGCTGTTGTAGGCCTCCACGATGCCCCTGATCATCACATACGTCCCGGCCACACACATGAAGGCCCCGGCAAGGAGTGTTGCTATCGAAAGCATCGCTTGAAACCATTTTCGCCTCCAAGCCCGAACACCGCCTTCATCGTGGTAGCTATCATGTAGCCAAAAAGCGCCCGCAAGACCATATGTATACCAAGCAGCGAACAGTGACGCCGAAAGGCCGATCAGATAACTGAAAATGGGTACACCCACCGCCAATACAAACGCCGCGCCGTTCATGACAACAATCAAAATCGTCCAGACAGACCAGCCGACCAACGTATGCGAGTGCAGATGTCGACTGTTGCGAAAGAATCGAATGAAGAAGAGCTTCGAAGCGGTGTGCGCATACAGCGATCCAGCGATCAAGAAGTTCGGAATCGCGATCCCATAAGCAGCCTTCATCCACACTGGCTCCAAGCTGCTAAACGCAGGCGAGGCGACCCCATTCCCGATGTAGACATACACAACGACAGCGAACACCGCATAAAACGTCGTCGCGAATATCTGCAGCACATACGCCGCCTTCATCGCATCCTGCGGTCTCTTCATCTCCGACACAAGGATGAAGAACATGAAATGGCCCGCGTAGCTAAACACCGGATTGGTTATACTCACAAACGCGGTATAGAAGCTCGAGCTCCTCACGATGTTAACTTCTCTCCCGACCACCGGATGCAAGCCTGCCCCCACCATTCCCACAATCCCGGCAACCAAAATCGCAATCACGCTCGGCACACTAATCCAGCCCAGCCGGTCCAGCGTCCGGGGGAAACTACACACGAGCGTCGGCACCGCAAAAATCCCCGTCGCCAGCATCAAGCACAACCTCCCGCCACTCAACTCCGTCAGCGCGATCTGGCCCGCCAGCAGCTGCCCGCCGGTCGCACACACGGCGAACACGACGGTGCCGAAGGCGAGCACTTCGCGCCCCACGGGGCCGAACAGGATCAGCCCGGCGTCGCCCATGTTGTGGACTTCGGGATGGCGCAGCTTGAAGCGGACGAGCAGATAGGAGGTGTAGGTGGCGAAGATGCCGAGGAAGAGGATCAGGATGAGGCCGGGGGCTAGGCCGACGACGGCGAGGGAGGAGGGGAGGCTGAGCATGCCGTTGCTGACGATTTCGGCGATCATGAGGATGGCGACGAGAGGCCAGGAGAGGGTTTTGTATTTGATCTGGGGTTGGGTGGAGTTAGTTGGTGGATAGAGGTAGGGACTGGTGATGGAGTGCTTCGTGAGTGCTCTCTGTATATTACAGGTTGAGGTTGGATGCCTTCGAAATAACGTATAGCATTGCGATTGAGATGCCACATGCTGTATTCTGTTCACCTACCTGGTGCTGCTCCTCCGATCCAAAAACATCCCTCTTCTCCGTATGCCCACCGACAACGCCATCGTCGGCGCTCACATGGGCCGCCGGACTGACGCTGCCATAATCCTCGTCGCCGGTAGAAGCATAGCGGTATTCTTTACTAGGGACCGCCATTATTGCCACGTCCAAACAGCAGCAAGACAATCCCAGACGAAGCGTAACCGCTACCAAGTGGTAGGTTTGCAACTTCCAAACAACAGCAGCTGCATCGTGCGGGCGAAGTCAAGTAAATGAGAAAGCGGACTATCTCACAATAGTAAGCAGCTTCTTATCTAAGCCGACGACCTGGACGACACCACCATTCATTTTCTGTGCCTAGCCTGGGCATTACTCCCAGTCCGGGGCATCAATTTGTCCTATCTTATCGCAGGACTGTCATGCGGGGTGGACGATGCAGCAGGGGGCCTTGCAGATGATGCGAGTCAGGCCCTGCGAGCTGTGCGGGGATCTCAACGGTTCCGCTGCTAATTGTGGATATGGCTCCGGAGCGTCGGATATTGCTTGTGCTTCGCTATCTACCGAACCACGAGTCTGGGCCTGCGAGCGTTTGTGTTCTCATCTTCCTAGGCACATGATCAAGTGTGGTACCACTGAGCAATTCGGAGTGAAAGACTTGCGAGCGGCAGGATGCGATTGAAATTCTTGTGCTTCTCGTCCGGCGGAGTAACTTACGGATATACTACATAACGAAGAAAACCCCCTCATGACAACGTTCGATACATAAACTCTCCCATCAGAGCCACTCCTCCATGTAACGAAGCGGCAAGATGCCAGACCAGATGTAATATGCTGAAAAGAGAACCCTCCATCCACCAAAACGCCAACTCCCCCATTCCCCTCCGTCCCCCTTACGGCGACGCCCACCCCCCCGCAACATCCACCCACTCCGCTAAACAACTCCCCTCCTTCCCCTCCACATCAACGATATCCGTATCGCACCTGCACCGACACCCCACCCCATTCTCCTTCTCCCGATCCCAATTCGCCCAGTACTCGTCCTCCTCAACCCGCTTCTTCTCGTCTAATGTCGTCTGCTCGAGGTACGGGATGTGCGGCATCTGACGGGCGGGCGCGTTGGCCGGGCAGTGCTGGATGGTGGTGTGGCGGTAGCCGAAGTCGCGGAAGTAGTGGATGTCTTTGACGCTCAGGAGGGCGCCGGCGGCGAGGGAGTGGATGGGGGCGTCGCCCCACTGTGAAAGGGTTAGCAGGGAGCATGGATGCGCGGTAGGGGATGTCTGAGGATTGGAAGGAGGTGGGTGGTGGTGGTGATGAGGTGCTGTGACTTACCCGCTCCATCCAGAAGCCGCCGCTGCGGTCCATCATGTCGAAGAAGTCGTTGTACTCCTTGCTCCGGAACCAGTCCAGCCGCGCGATCTCGAAGTTGCTCCAGAAGTGGCACATGTTGTACTTCTCCGCCTCCATTGCGTCCGGATCGATGTCCGGCAGCGAGCCGGCGCCCGGCTCCGTGTTGAGGATCTCCTCTGGCAAAGGTTTCTTTTTGTACTTGGGATCGTCTTTCGGAAGCTTCTTGATGTCCTCCTCTGGAGGCTTTTCTATGAACATCTCCCATAGGCCTTGCGAGGTGAGATTGTTGAGCCGCTTGTATGCTGAGGCGTAGCGGAAGATGTTGGGGACTGTCTCCTTCAACTCTTTGACGGCGATGGTGAAGCCGTATGTTTTGTTCGCCCGCTCCATGTGGATGAAGGGGTCGCTAAGAGGTTCAGCAATCTGCACGCAGCACATCACCCGATCGTACGTACTATGTGATGTCGCAGAAATACTTGATTTCAGGTTCTAACCGCCAATACCACGTATACTTCTGTAAAAGCTCATGCTTGTAGAAGTGTCTGAGGCGGTTCGGTTAGCTCAGCGACACACGGTCCGAATAGTAAGATAGCATACCCAGAGTAGAACCGGCACATGTGATGATAGCTCTCCATCCCACCATACATGATCGCCGCGTCTCCTTGTTTCCGAATGCCCTCTTTGGCCACGTCTTTATCTACCCAGTCCGGGTACCCCCACATGCTCGCGTTGACCTTCCCAAACTCAACTGGAGCGCTCGTGTAGTTCACCACCGTCTCCTTGAAGGTCGAGTTGAAGTCCCCATCGTTGAGGAAAACGTATGGGTAATGAAACCAACGGTTGAAATGCCTCTCTATCGACTTGATAGACTGTATCACCCCCTCTAGCTCCTTGTTCCTTGCCAATACCACAAATGCTGCGTTCGCTCGGGGTCCGTTCGTCTGCGGTTCAAGGCAGCCGGTGACAAAAACCTTGTCATGCTTTTCGCTGATTTTTCTGTTTGTTGCTCGAGCTTAGCGCAACTCAACGGAATAGGAGAAGGCCAGATGGGCAGGTGGAGAGTTTCCTACCTTATCGACGGAGGCGCGCCGGCAGGCATAAGCATCCTCCCCGGCGACGAAGGATGCCGCAGAAACAAAACAAGAATTAATATTATGACTATACATGGGAACAAAAGAACAAGCCCTAAGGGTATCGAGATGGAAGAGTTGCCTTTTAAGCGTATGCGGCGGCGGAAGAAGGCTAATCGAGGAGAAAGCCGGTCTGCTTTGCGTGATACATCATCGAGAGAAGGCAGGCTAGGAGAGTTCGGTAGGTGTTTTGCAAGTTTCTGTACGAAGCTCATGATAGCGGCCGTAAGCGGAAGATGCGTCTACCGCGATTTCGAGGTTGCGCTGGCCCCTTGCAACCCCAGAAGCCAGCAGATTGAGAGAAGGTACTGGTGTAAAGTCTCTATGTCCGACGGTGCAGTACTTTGTCCTTCTCGATGTTGTACCGGCTGTCGTGGGGTGCGGGAGTGGAGGGCCTCGATGGTAACGAGCGGCTGGAGAGGTAGATCTCCAAAGGACTACACACGCCTAGGAAGCGCTGAATACCGGCGCCAGGTCAGGTGTGAGTTTTTCGTCGACACTGAGGAGCAGAAGTAGCTATGATCGTGCAAAGCGGTTGAACACTTCGAGTTTTATGCGGCGCCGTTGATGGGTGCATTCGACATGCAGCCCTGCAACTGACCAGCGAAAGCCGACTATGTCGCGTTCATGCGGTGGTATGAGTGTCTCAAGGGTGACGGGGATGCGCTGCGAGCTAAATTGGAGAGGCGGATGAGGGTGTTCTTGCTTGCGAGATTGCATACGGAGCAATTCAGCAGCTCTGAAAGGTTGGAGGTGCCAAGTGCCAAGCGTCGTCTCTCACCACATCCCCCTGAGGACATTCATTCAACATTCGTAACTGACTCGCAACAGTGTGGCTAGTCATCTAAAGTACTGGAAAGAGGAAGTCGATGAGTTCCTGGAGACAGGCGAAGCAATAGCAACAGTGACCTCCAACGAGTGTGCACAGTCACAGTCAAGTTCAGTGTTCACTCTCGAGACGAAGTCCCCGTTTCATAGCACGTGATGGACAGTCATCTACTGTAACATCGAACTTCATATTATCAACGCGGTTGCATTCATTCTTAGCACACATTAAGAAAGTGAACTCGTCTGACCAATCCAACATGAGCTTCAAAGCAAAGGATCTCAGTTATGGTACGCCCCATCCTACTTGTGGTCAAACACAACACTAAATTACTATTTAGAGGCCAACGAACCAGCCTTCCTCCGGCGCCTACGAGGCGAGGTAGCAGGCTCAGATCCAGACCGGCACACTCACTCCGTCGCACGGCCCCGAAAGGCCAAACAAACCGACGAGGACGACGGGCCCACCTACGTGGTCGAAGAAAGCAACGACACGCTGTCTAAAGAGGAGTACGAGGCGCTGCTATCTGCGAAGGAAAAGGCCACGGAGTCCAAGGATGACGATGAAGTTCCAGCCAAGGAGAGTGAGGGTGCTTCTGCGCCGCCCGCAGCGGAGGCAGAGGAGGCCTCTGCGGACGGTGAGGGCGTCCGCGTGAAGCAGCGGGTTGCTGAGGCGGGGAAGGGGCAGAAGAAAAGGAAGGCTGTGAAGATTGTTGGGGATGCTGAGGAGAGGGAGGAGGAGGGTGGTGAGGCCAAGATGAAAGCTAATGTCAAGAAGCCGAAGAGGAAGGCGAAGGCGATCAAGCTGTCATTCGGGGACGACGAGCAGCCGACATGAGGTGGCGTGTGTTATGTCAGCCTCGCTTGTGTACGGGCATCTTACAACCTACCAGAGCGGAAACGTGAGGACGAACCAGCCTTTACAGCATAAGGTGCTTCGCATAAGAGGCCATAGTCGGGCTTCCGAAGGTAGTTTGGCCGGGGTCGAGGACTGACCGACGACAGACACCCCAACATCCCGGCGAGGAACGTCAAGGCGGCGCCCAGAAGGGTCAGGCTAGACATCCCAAAGGGTTAAGAATGGTATTCCCTCCACTCGCGTCTGGCTTTGGGTGAGTGGAGATGGCACATCCTCACGTGCCAAGAACGGGAGTAGGAGACGAAACTCAAGTAGCAACCATCAAGATCCATTGATAGTGCAACTATCAAAGCGGCGGCAGCGTCTCTCTACAGATCGGACACTGCAACCGATACCTCATCCACCCCTCCAGACAAGGCGTATGAAAGATATGCCTACACGGCGTGACCATATACGCCCTCCTAGCCAACAAATGCCCACTAAGCGCCGTCCCTCCCTCCACCGCACCCCCGTCAGCCGGCACGACCGGCACCTCAATCGTCTGCATACAAATCGCACAATCAAACACCCTCCTCCCCCTCTCCTTCAACTCGCCAGACTTACTCATCGAAGCCGTTTCCTCATCCTCTTCACTCGCCTGCGCGAATCCAATCGGCATCATCCCCTCCTCCTCGTCCTCCCTCAACACAGGATGATAATCATAAGCCGGCGGCGCCCACCCCTCCCTCACAAACACCCGTGGCCCCAGCACATCCTGCACCGCCAACACGCACACCTGGACCCAGACCCAGCCCACCAGCCCCAGCAGCGCGCGCGCGTCGTTCTCAAAGAACATGATGTTGCCCGGCAGCGCGTAGAAGTACGCGAACGGGAGCAGCCTGAGGACGCTCTGGCCCAGGACGAAGCGCCACTGCAGCGCCTTGCGGCAGTTGCGCATCGTGTTGCGGTAGATTTGGGGCAGCCAGAACGAGAGGTAGAGGGTGGCGAGGGCGTTGGCGTAGAAGGTGCGGGCGCGGCGGGGCCAGGAGTTGGCGTAGATGGAGAGGAAGAAGATGGCGAGGAGGAGGAGGTAGAAGCGGGTGTATAACGCGCCAAGTTCACGCCGCGTGGGTTCGGTTCCGTTGTTGTTGTTCGTGGTTGCGGGGTTGCCGGTGTCTTGGTCTGGTTCGTCCTGGTCTGGTGGAAGTATGATGGGTGTCGCGCCGGAGTTGACTGCTTGACGGGCTGTGACGGGCAGTGGAAGGGTGTCAGCACCGGCAGCCGAAAGGGCTGGTATAGATAGATCTTGGTCCTGTGCTTGTGCTGGTGTGGCGGTTCTTGTAGAAGCTTGCTGTCTTTGCTGCCTTCTCTGCTCTTGAGCTTGGATGGACCAGATGTCCATCAGAAACCTGAGATCGAAGAAGGTGACCGCCATGAACGCAAGGAATGCAGTGGTAAACAGTGGCAGGAACGTCGAATCAACGAACATAGCGATAGGTAGGATAGCGAAACAGGCAAAGCCGTCACCCATTGACAGCATGGCTATGGTGTAGAAACTGATACGACTGCGCGTAGAAGGCGTTGATGCTTCCTTCATCTGCCTTACCATGAGGAGTATTTGCAAGCCCATGATCACTGCAAAGACCAGAACATGATGTCTACCGGTGCTGATGAGGACTTCGATCTTCGGTCCTTGCAGATGATTTCCCGTCTGAGGAGGATGGTCCGGCGGCCCCTTAGACTCAAGGACAAAGCCGCAGTCCGGCGAGAATATAACCATGGACATAGTCATGTCAGGGATTACAGTGGGAACATAGCCGGTGGGAAAGCGGAGTTCCTCTTCTAGTGGTGCCAGCACGTTACCTGCCGCACTTGCAGCATGGTGAGCAGGTTGTCTGAACGGTAAGGGATGCTGCTGCAGGTAGACGATGAATTCGCAGTGGGGCACGGAGTTGATGTCGTCTTCAGAGCCGTCTGTCGAAGAGGACCAAGGATTCCCTTCGGGGAGTGAGCCGGCTTCTTGTCGCTCGATGACACTACGCAAGGTCTCATTTAACAACTGTCGAGACGCAGTGAACGTGGAGTTGGTAAGAGAGAAGTGTGGGAGCGCAAAGATGCCAGTGAACCTGCAAACGTCAGTCATATTCCGTTATAGGAGACTGGCTTTCAATTTACTTCTCGCTGGTTGTAGTCAACAGAATGCTCCCCGAGCGCAAGAAGTGCACGCCGCGAAGCACCATATTCCAACCGTCGCCCCAAGAGTTTTCATCTCGGATTGTCAAGCCAGCTTTGATGAATCTCACAGCGCCTGCGCTCGATTCAACTTGCTTGAAACTGTCCTTCTCCTCGAATTCGATTCGCACGTTACCGCCAGCTCCGCTGATATTCCGGTTGCACTCATGCGTTAAATATCGGCCTTGAGGATCAACAGAGGACCAATCAATCTGCGGCGCCTGGACACTCTCTGCCACCTTCGATCGTATCCACTCCCCTCTCAGATAACCCGAGACATTATGATAGAGTGGAAGAACATCACTCTCGAAACCCTCCAATGCTTCCACCGCATGCTCTCCAAGGATGTTCACGGTCTGCTCTTTAACCCTGCCCTTCACCTCTTCCAACAAATGCCACGCATATCCATCTTCCTCCCTCAGACCTGTCAGGTTGCTCGGCCTGCCCGTAAAGTTGAGCCACTGCCCCTCTTCAACGTTCAAATGTCCATAGCTCGAGCGGTTTAGGTCGTCGAGCGCCTGGCGCTCTTTCGCGATCGCCTCTCTCGAGCTGATCGGCTGTGTAGGCGCCGCGGGCTGTGAGTCTGGACCGAATAGGAGAAAGAACACTAGGACAAGGATTACGACGCCGCGCGGGCTGATGGTGGCCATCTACTCATGGCTTGGTGAAGGTAAGGTAGGACGCAGATGCAACATCGAGGTGATGCTGTCATCGGCAGGAGCCGCTGCTCTTGGCATGTGACAGGGGCATTGTCGCGGACAGTCTCATAGCAATGTTCTTTGGAGACTAACAGCGCTTTGAAAAAATTATTGGGCGCGTCATGTGCCTCCTGAGCGAGAGAAACCTATGAATCGAGTACTACAACCCAAAATGTGAGAGAAGATTGAAAGCGAATGACTAGCACCGTCCAGCCGACGCATCCACACTGAACGCCCAACACCATCCTCAGCAAACTCTGTACACCGTGCAAACAGCCTGATCTGTCATCAATGGCCATAGGTAGCCGCCACACCCGGAGGTGGTCCCTCCAAGTCAACCCGCTCAACACCATGCCTGATGTCGTTGCTATCACGGACGAGATTCACGAAGTACTTCCTAGCGCCCTCCGATTCGGACTTCAACTTGCTCGTCTCATCCTTCTTGCTTTGCAGGCTCTCGACGCTATGCCGTAGACCTACACGGAGAGTGTCCGCCGGGTACTTGAGCGCGCGGCGCACTTCTGTGCTGATGCGCAAGGCGTTGACGTGCGTGTAGTCGAGCGCTGCAAGCTGCGTCGAGAGTTTACTACTGAGACGACGAGGTAGTGACTGCGGTATGCAAGAAAGGGCATACGAAACGCCGATCACGACTGCTTACTGTTAGTATGCGACCTCGCGAGTGGATGGAATTTCCAGTCCTCACCTGTAGCAAGCAAACCAGGGACGATAAGTCTCCTCAGGTTGCTCGAGCCCATAACCTTCGCAGCGCCAAGCGCCCCATCGATCCACCCGAAACCTCCCAACATCCTGCCGCCAACGACGCCGGCGACCGTCACCGCCATACCCGTACCAGCCACCTTCTCCTGTCGCTCCCACATGCTGGCCACATCGAAGAAGTCCGCAATTTCGACGCTCACGTCAACCTGTCGAGCCAAGGCGTCCCTCTTCTTCGTGAACATCTTCTCGGAGTGGAAAGTCAGGTCCGCAAAGCCGTTGCCCAGATGTCGCCGGCCCAAGCTCTTGATTCCGTTGACGCCTCCTTCCGCCTGCTCGCGGGCGTGCTTCTCGCAGAGTCGGACGGTTTCTGTGATCTCTTCTAGCATCGCGGCTTTGATGTCATCCGCGTACTGGTATACGCTTAAGAGACCAGGATATTGCACGCCAAGATCGCGTTCCGCGACACGCGCGATCGTCGTGTTGAGAGTGTCCCTGGTGTATGAATAGACTTCAGACGCGGTGTCTTCAATGGTACGGTCAGCACCCTCACCGGCCTCAGTTGTGGCCCTTCGAGACTGCTCGAGCTGTGGCTCCAGGGTTTCTAGCTCCTTTATCACGCGGTCAAGTTCGGTCTGTGCAACGTCTCGGTTAACCGTTGCCAGGTGGTGCAGGTCGCCGAGGACGTTCATAAGGTAAGTTTTTGCAGGTGCCAGTTTCGACCGAGCACGCTTCTCCAGCACAAACCGTCGCAACGATTGCTCGAGCGCTTCGAAATCTTGGATCTTTTCCCGGTCTTTGCCCTTACCTTTGCCGGCAGGAGAACCAGAATCGCCGTGCTTGCCCTTGGGCTCATCATCCTCGTCGTCCTCCGGGTCATCGCTTGGGCCGTCAAAACCTGGACCAGAAGAGCTGCCACCACCACCGCCTCCTGCTGAGCCGGCCGGAGCGACTGGGATCGCGTTGCTGGACACGAAATGGACCAGCTCTGCAGACTCCTTGAACGTGTAGGGACTCAGACCCGCCACTTGCTTCAGAATTCCTCGCTGGCAGCGTTCTTTGTCCCTGATGTTGTCGTAGCCGTTGACGACCATGAAGATGTACGCTTTCTCCTGAGCAGCGTTCCAGATGAACTCTTTAGCAGATAACGTGAAATGGTTGGCAGCGGATACAACAAAGACCACGACGTCGATCTCTTCTTGTCTCGCGAAAACTGCGGTTGTCTTGATGGAATCGTTGTTGAGACCTGGAGCATCAATGAGCGCAATATCGACCACACCGTTATTTAGCAGCGACTCGTCAACGGTCCGGATGTCTCTGATGTATATCTTGCATTGAGAGTAGCGATCGTTGTCCGTCACAATTTGCTCCAATTCTTTGAGCTCGTGCACGGTGTATGTGCTTTCGTCATCGCGGTTGTAGACGAAGCCAACCGGCACGGCGTGCACCTCTTCTATACCGCCATTCTCTCTGCTGTCGAGTACTTCGCAGAAAATGCTAGTGCATGGCTGCTGGTCTTCTGGCAACACCTTCCTACGTAACAGCGCATTGCAAAATGTGGATTTCCCCGCATTGAGATCCCCGGTGACCAAAACTTTGCTTGATGTATCTTCGACTCTTTCCCTCAGAGAATGCAGATGCCGCACGCTCCTACTGATCTGATCATCCAGGAGTCTTGCTATTGAGTGTTTCTCCAGTGAATGCGCCAGGTCTATCTGCGACGCCCCGCCTAACCTGAGATCGATCTTGAGAGCCGAGAAATCGTGCGCCACCTTGGGATCTAGGAGTCTCGGTTG
>JAKLMF010000001.1:46253-74005 GCA_022813555.1 Botryosphaeria agaves | reverse complement strand
CTGTATCTGTCAAGGAGACGAGAATGATTTTCACACCCAAATCAGGAACATGGATCTCATCTTCACAAATGCGTACGTCACAATAGTCGCAGCTGCCGGTGTCGATCCTGCATGTGGTCTTCCAGGGGTCGGTAACACGTCCCGTTCTGCTCAAGCATACGTACAAATAGGAAAGCATGAGCTTGAATCGACTTTGGGAAGTAGTAAAAAGCTTATAGAAAACTCGAAATGGATGTCTCGAGGCTGGACATACCAGGAGGCCGTCTTTTCGAGGCGACGATTGTTATTCACTGAAGAGCAAGTATACTTCGAATGCAACAGTGTGGGACGCTGCGAAGTGATAGGGGCACCATCAGATTATTGCCCTAACTCCTGTATGGGAGACAAAGCGTGGCTAATGAACCGCGTCTTCCAAGATCTGGACAAGGACTTGATGGTAACACAGATACTTGACCATTTTTGGCACCACACATCCGCTTACTGCACAAGGGAGTTTACCTACCAGTCGGATATTCTCAATGGTATCCTCGGGATATTTCGTGCTCTTGAAAACAAGCGGCTTCGGCATTTCTGGGACGTGCCATTCATGCTGCTGCCCCTCACAGAGAGCCCTGGCATGACTCCCTGGACGATACGTTCATACGGAGCTTGTGCTGGAGGAGTACTCAACCAGGCCTTAGGCGTAATGGCTTCCCAAGCTGGTCTTGGACAGGCTGGACCTCATCCATTACTCTGACTCGGGAACCTGGAAGCTATAGAACCCTCGGCCCCTGCTTTTCAGTAACTGACGGCAATGGGGATTTGGTCGATATCGGTGCTTTCCAAAATATTCGTGAGATGGAAGGAGGTAAAGCAGGACCGAAATGTCTCCATGTCTTTGCTTGGTGTATCAAACTACGCTTTGAGCACCTTCCCAACGGTCTTACAGATGCTTCCAGAAGTCTAGGCTTTGACAGTACGGCTTCTACGTCAAACCTACGCCAGTTACTCGGGGCAGCAAATATGCTGTTCTCGCATTAGACAGGACTGTCAACAAAAACGACGAGCTCTTTGCGCGGCTACAAACACGAGAGTGGGACTGCATTATCATGGGCCAACATTTTTCTCGCGGCGGACCTACTTTAATAGTCCTAGAGTGGATTGGGGACGTGGCAGAGCGCATCGGGTTAGTGAATCTCGAGGATTGGGTAGGCTGTGACAGACTGGTAGACCACAAAGATATCCTCAAACGGGGCGTACCTGTGACCCAACGCTGGATTCAGCTGGAGTAACATGTTCTTGTAGTTGATGAGAGCACGTTAGCGCACCAGGCAAGCCATGGGTTAGACCGACCGCAGGATGAGCATACACTGAACTACTTGCAGGTCGAGAGTATCCATCTACATGCGTTCGTAGATCATGATTACACGATATCGTTCACAGTCCGGGAGGACCAGTCAAGCCAAATTTCTACACCTTGCAGCATCTCTTGTATGCATTGCAGGTACTGCACATCCCCTCAGCTCAGTTTGATAAGCGGCAGCTCGAGAGCTGGTCCTCTCGCGACACCCGTCGTTTTATTGCATTCTGTCTTCTTTCCTTGTCGCTGTCAGAGTCTCGCAGTTGGCAACAGCCCTACGTAACTTATGAATACATTATGTGAATTCGTCTGAGAGAAAGAGGCACATCAAAGCTTTTGAGCATACCACAGCCCGCCTCCTTACATCGCCGCTTGTGCCATAGGCTCTCTAACCGGAATGATCGTATGCTGCCGCCCATGTCAGCTTCGAAGTGGCCAGGGGAGCATTACCATGTGAATAAATCAGGCCGTACGAAGTGACCAGGACCGTAGTTACCCTATCAAAGCATATCAGTAGGCTTGATCCTGAACGGATTGCCTAGGATTCACACAGCAACTGTCCGAAAGATAGTATGCATACAGTACTTCCTGCAGCAAGCGTAAAGCACCATTTCTACCATTGCGCATCCCAATCGCTAACACCTTCGCCGAAATCACTGACAAACCACTCCCGAACGCCAGATCCTCCACGACACGTCTACCCATACCGCGCACAATCGCGAAAGCTGTCCTAGTAATGGTGTACCTCCGCGACTACCAGTCCCACTCCTCCTCCCACCCTCCCATCACGGGCCCCTCGTAACAACCCTAACCCTCTCCACACTCTCCCTCGCACCTCCCCCCGGCGCCCGATCCACATACTCAATCCGCCTCTGACTGCTCCTCGGCGTCGCGCCCTGACTGCGCCGGTGCCCTCCCCCCCTCCTCTCCACAATGCCGTAATCATAGCTCCGCCGGTCGTCGAAGCTCCGCCGGTCGTCGTGGCTGCGCCGGAAGCTCTCGGCTGGTAGTGCTGCGACGCGGGCGCCGGTGCGCGGGGCGTGCGCTGTGTAGTGGGATGCGTGGCGCGGGGGCTCGAGGAGGTCGGAGCGGGAGGGCTCGGGGATGGGGCGGAAGCACATTTTGGTTTGGGTTTGGAGAGGGGTGGGTGAGGGGGGTGGTATGGTGGTTGCTATCATGGGTTGTTTGAGCGGTTGTAAATGGGGACGACGACGACTGGGATGTCTGAGGGTCGCGCGACAGATGGTGCGACGGGCGGAAGCAGTAGGATGGGCCAATGGATCGAAATGCAATGCTTATGGTGTCGTATTCTGTAATGTACTACTCGTTCCAGGGTACATGGAATCTTGGCTGTCAGCGGACGTCATGGTATGCTCGGCGGAATCACGTTGGCGGAGGGGAGTGCATGAATATTGATGGACTCTTGTTTGTATTGATGGTGCTGTATGCACCTACAGACCTGCTGCAGACGGCGATACCGTAGACATGATCTACCCCAAGAAAGTGCAAGCAGCCCGTGTTCGATGTTGATGCGGACCCTGTCCATGAGGAATGGCGTCATCGTGCAGTCCGATCTCAAGCCCATATCTACATCCTCCATCGCATCCTCCATAGTGACTATCTTCGTCCTAACCGCGGGTCTCGATAGCCTGTCTGATATCTCGGTGGAACGTATGGGTTGTGAGTTGTAGATGGAGCAGAACATCGAGGCTGTTGAGAGACCATCGAATTGAATTGTCCGCCTCGCGGCTCTTGGTAACGTAGGCATGGTCTTGGTGGGACGTTGCTGTCAAAACTCGGAATGACTAGATTGGGAGGGTGCTTGGGCTCCGAAGGTATGGAGCCACTCGTGAGCATGTCCATATTCTTCTCCTCGTAGAAACGCGGTGTTTCTCCCGTTCGTACAACCGTATGTACGACCCTGTCATTGCTCGGCCTTATGAGCGACCCGCTGTTCTCCACTGTCAAACCCATACACTCAATGAGTAGCTGTATATCTTCGTGCGCGACATCAGCGCCACATTCATCCTTAAGCTCTTGCTGGAGATCCGTTTCTGTCCACGTCTTCTGCTTGTCTATGCTCTGTAACTTGATGGATTCTCTGCGCTGCAATTGTCCAAACTTTTGCGGAGTCATCTTCTCGATGTCTTCGAAACTCATTCCTGTGCGATGCTGCCAGTCGTACTCGCCAGGAGAGTCATATAGCTTCCTGTCTTCCTCCTCGAGGTTGAACCACCAAGGCTTGGCTTCCCGGTGCAGTTTTCGAAGGGTGTCAGCGATCTTATCGAAGGCAGAGTTAAGCAGCTCATCTGGGAGGGTTAATCTAGGTGAAGTGAAGACTAGGTTCTGCGAAGATGCTTCTCGAGCTGTGCGTACGTGCTGTAGACTAGAGGGAGGTGCCGAAGGCATAGGTTGGTGAAGCCTTGGTTGGAGCGGCCCTTGAGTATGTCGTTCTCGCTCTGATTGCGTGTGTCGATACTGTTCCGAGCCATGACGGTTTCTTGATGGAATCCATGATGGAGGAGGCATCAGGTCCCTGCTGTTGCGCCTCACGAGCTCCTGTCGAGCTTCTCCTGGAGCGTTGTCTGATGGATCCATGGTCTTCTCAACACTGAAGACTGAAGTCGAGCATGGACAGAAGAACTTCTGAAAGATGTGTGTCAAAGCAGGTGCCATTATTCTCATCCAAAAGTCTCCACCAACACCGCTGATCAGGCTCGGAGTGAATGTAGCTGGAATAATCGTGTGTTGCAGTAGTTGGATCTAGGATCACTCACAGGTCATCCGGGCAGCATGATGAGGAATCTCAGGGACATTCGTGGCATCTTCTGTCAGTCCCGAATTGGTCCTGAGCGGCAGGTCGGGTGGCCCTGCTGTGATGCGGCTAGCAACGGGTGCTTCTCACTTTCTTCATTTCACTTCTACTTTCTCATGTTCAAGACACCTCGTGACGACGTTCACACTTGCATCTGCAGGATAGCGCTCGGTTGTAATGACCCCAACCCCGTGTTGGAATTGTCTAATTCCTAGGCCAAAGATACCAGGCTGCTCTTTGTTCTTTCGATTCACTTTGAGCAAGGGTCATCGTTGAACTGAGCAACTCGTGCTGCAACACGTCATCAGCGTGCTACTTGAGATTCATCACAATTTGCGGGCGATTTCCTTTCACTCAACAACAGGCACCTACTTAAGTCTCAATGCTCTACTTCAAGATGACGGGTAAGCACCCAGTCTTGTGAGCCTTCACATGGATTTTCCGCTGATAACAGTCAATATGCAGCAAGAGGATGCCATATCACGACTGGGCCTAATGAGCCTACCACGTGAACTCCGTGACAGAATCCTCCGCTGTTGGTTCAAGTTCGACAAGCGAGTATCAATCCACGAACTTGCTTCTGTCGCCAGAGGCTCTTCTCGAATCGGCGCCACTAAAATCTACAAAGTGCCTCTCATGCTGTGCAAGCAACTCTGCTCCGAAGCCCTCGAAATCCTCTACGGCGAGAACCGCTTCCGCATCGAGATCATCAGCTACGCGCTTCCAGCGCACATGCCTCCAGCACACGCCCGGCGCCGCATCCGTCATGTCGAGATAGCGCTGTACGACTGCTTGGCTCGGCCTCAGGGCTATGTCAACAACTTCCATCTAGCGCTGCAGGGCTTTAGCAACCTCGTGTCAGTGAAGTTGGATCTTTCACAGGGGGTGTGGTTCCACCAGCCGCGTGCAATGGATCTTCCGTGGACAGAAATGACAAGGCGCTTTATCGAACTGATCACCGACGAGATTCGACGCAAGCCTCTTCGGGCAGAGAGGTTTGCAGTGGTTGGAGGGACTTGCGAGATAATAAAGGCTGTGAAAGCTGCAGTCAACGACAGGGGCAAGTGAGCTGTATGTCAGGAACTGGGACGGAGCTGGTTGTGGACTGTTCTCGATGGA
Source organism: Botryosphaeria agaves (assembly GCA_022813555.1). Classification (NCBI taxonomy): domain Eukaryota; kingdom Fungi; phylum Ascomycota; class Dothideomycetes; order Botryosphaeriales; family Botryosphaeriaceae; genus Botryosphaeria; species Botryosphaeria agaves. Next base: position 68,732 of record JAKLMF010000001.1, on the reverse strand, counting down.
ATCACTGGGTTATCACACACACATGCTGGCATCCAATGTTTGGGCAGGGTCTGTATGTATAGAGGTTTCATTTCTCGTGAGTGTAGAATCTTCACAATATGGCCTGTTCCAAATGAACTCCTCAACTCCTGCAACGCCGCCGTTTCATGAAGCCATCCTCAAGCCATACTCCTCCAGCTTGAACCACTCCTTCAATAGATCTTCCAGTACTTCCTCCGCTTTCCTCCTCGCCTCTTCGGCACTATCCCCACAGCCCTCAACATACAGCTTGATCTTTGGTTCTGTTCCTGAGCCCCTCACCGTAAACCTTACATCGCCCTCTACCTCACACGTGATCATCTGACTCTCCTTAGACACCGGCAGCTCTGGCACATTATCTTTTGTTGCGGAGTCATACCCTACCGTCAAATCTCTCCACCTCAATATCCTCCTCTTTCCCAGCCTTTCCGGATACGGCTCACCCATCCGCCGTATGCCCTCAAACACCCTATCCGTGACCGCCGGCGACGGACTCACAACATACGTATTAACATCCTCATACCACCCATACCTCTCATACAACCGCATCAGCTTCCCCCACGGCGTCAGCCCCTCCTCCTTCTGCCACCGGTGCACAGCAGCCATGAACACCGCCGCCGCCGCAACTGCATCCTTATCCCGCACAACATCAGGAATCATATACCCGATCGCCTCCTCGAACGCAAACTTCACATCGAATCCCTGCGCCTCAAGCTCCATCGCCACGTTCCCAAGCCACTTAAACCCCGTCAGCGTCTCCGCGTAGTGGAACCCCTCCGCCGCCGCCATGGCCGCCAGCATCCGCGAGCTCACCGTCGACGCCAGCATCGCGAGCCTCTCGCGCGGCTTGTCGGCCGGGTACGTCTCCAGGACGTGCGAGGCCAGCAGCGCGCCGAGCTGGTTGCCGCTCAGCTGCCTCCACCGCCCGTCCACCTTCTCGACGACAGCGAGACGGTCGGCGTCCGGGTCGCTCGCGACGACGAGCGCGATGCCGCGCGCCTCTGCCGTCCGGATTGCCAGGTCCAGCGCGCCTTTCTCCTCCGGGTTCGGGAAGCGGACGGTTGGGAAGTCCGGGTCTGGCTGCGCCTGCTCGGCGACGACGGTCATCGAGTCCTCAAGACCTAGATTCTGGATGGCTTGGGTGAAGAAGGGCAGGCCGATGCCGTGCATGGGCGTGTACACGAAGCGGTCGTCCCAGGGCACAGTGGCGGGAGGGATGTGCGCGACGGCGCTGACGGCGCGGAAGTACGCGTCTCTGACCAGGCCGAGCGAGCCTTCGATGAGGAGGTGACCGTCGTCCACGACGCTCGTGTCCCACGTCACCGGCTCGAGATTCTCCAGTATCGCCGCCGCGATCCCCTTGTCGTGCGGCGGGATGATCTGGCACCCGTTCGTCCAGTACACCTTATACCCGTTGTCCTGCGCCGGATTGTGGCTCGCCGTGATCATAACGCCCGCCGCGGCCTCCAGTTCCATCACGCCGAACGGCACCAGCGGTGTGTGCACCGGGATCTCGTACCACCACACCTTAATCCCCTTAGCCGCGAACACAGCGGCTGCGTGCTTAGCGAACTTCTCGGAATTGTGGCGCGCGTCGCGGCCGATGACGACGCCGCGGCGCTCGATGTCTGACTGAGTGCGCAGGAGGTAGGCGACCAGCCCCTGCGAGGCTTGGATCACGGTCAGGGCGTTCATGCGCGAGAAGCCGGCTTGCATTGGGCCGCGCAGGCCGGCGGTGCCGAAGGCGATGCGGGTGCGGAGGCGGGCTTCGAGCTCGGAGTGGTCGCCGCGGACGAGGAGCTTGTAGATTTCGTCGCACGTGTGCGGATCTTTGTCTAGGCGGAGCCATTCTTCTGCTAGGTCTGTTATGGGGGTCGCCATGGCGTGTGCAAAGGTGGTGGTGACTGCTTGATCTGAGATGTCCGCGGCTCTTCGATATGTGCTGGCTGAGTGTTTCCAGTGAAGTTTACGGCAGAATGACCAGTATATCGGATGCTCTAATGCTTATGAACCTCTTCAAGTCGTCCGTCAAGAACTTAGGATATATGGGAGACAAGAGACGACAATAATGAGATTGAGAACCACATCTATCGAGAAGAGATCAGGATAGGAGCACCGCGTATGTACTGATTCAAGACCCAAGAAACAGTGCCAAAATTAAATGCAGCAGTTGATTTGTGATATTCTTTACGGATCACTCCACCAGGCTGTCACCTGAGGAAGCCCAGTTGATTATGTGAGCGTTACAAGGTAGCTTGCCGCTCTCTTCCAAGCTGTAGATATACAACACAAGCTTTGGCTCAAAGTCCACAGCCCTTCAGAATCAAGTATCGGGATGTTCTTATTTGAATGGCCTCCATAGCGATGGGAGGACTTGGTCTGACAACGTCAAAGTGACTCGGCTGTCCTCGGAACACCGTTGCCAAGCATTCCGCCCGATCCTAACAGCGGAAAAACGGCCGCTAACCCATCACTCTTCCCACGGCTCTTCAGGCTAGACAGTTGGTGCGGAGATACCGATTCAGGCGCTCAACCTTTACACCTCCCCATACTTCATTAATAGACCTGATCTTCGCTGCCCTAAAAAAAATGCGTAGTCCGTACCGCTTATTCCATGCAGTCAATTTTGTAGACTACCTAAGCAATGATGCTGCACTGATAGTCTGGCCCTAGATTTCTCACAAATAGATTGGAACAACTGTTTCTGGTTTTACCCAGGACCAAATCCCCACACCGTTACTCGCAACCGTCCGCATAGTCTTTCGGGACGGGAGCGACCGAGCAGGCCAGCCACAGAAACTCTTCACTCAGCCCTGGTCCGTTTACCGAAATTCCGGGCTTCACAATTGGCGTGTGCATCAGCATGAGCGACACCGCTTGACTGGTCGAGGTGTTGACTTCACCATCCACCCTAAAAGATGTTGCTGCCAGCAAAAGTAGTCTCGCGACATTACTCAGCAATGGGAGCTCGTTGGCTGGGACACTCGTTCTCTACAACAGCCTGTTTGACAAGCGCCGAGTCCAGGTAAGCACGGACTTGCACTATCATTCCCTTCTCGTCGAACCGCATGACCCATGCGTACGTGTTCTCGAAGTCGAGGTCTGTTCGTGGATCAGCAAGGCTTCTTGTTGTAGATTGCTCACAGAGCTCGATGAAGTTCTTGAGAACTTTGTGTCCACGTGAGCTATTTCTGGAGGAGATGTTTGCCTACCGTTCTTGCAGACCGCTTCAGCAACGAGCTCTACAACCGCCCACTCTTGGTCTCCTCCACCGATCACATTCCTCACCTTGAGCTTCAGCCCAGGCTCTTTCATGATGGCGCCCAGACGTTTGAAAGTGGCCTTTTGGAAGTCTTCAAGCGTCCGGTAGCGTCCGCCCAATGGATGGGTACCTTGAGGAGTCAAAAGCTAACACTCGTAGGTTCTGACGCTGGACAGCTCACCCATAACGGTCCAGTCGACATTGGGGGAAACACGATCAAAGACGGCAGACTGGTTGTCGGTCTCCATGTTCTTGAAGAGCTTCTCAATCTCGGCTCTAGAGGGGTATTTGGAAGCCATTGTGAAAGATCGCGTGAATTGCCTTAATCTGAATGTGGTAGGGTAGAAACCTCCAAGCCTCGTTAATTGTGATGCTGCTGATGGTTTCCGTATTGGACTAGAGGGTTTTATGTTGGTTCTGTAGAGCGTCGACACGGTACGTTGTATGAATGATGGATGTAGCATTCTGTTACCATATGTACATAAGGATTCCATCGAACCCCTCCATTGGACGAGGTCGAGGACCGAGGTGAATGAGGTCATCCACCTAGCGGTTGCTTCCGCGCTTCGGCCCGCGCTCCGCTATGGATCCGACTGTTTGTTACCCACTTAACCTGCCTGATGATGAAGCGGAACCGATGGTGCACCGGGAAAGGCGTCTTCCCCTTTACCATCGAGAGTATATATTGCTGCTGATCGCCTATTAAGTCATCTTGCATTTGGTGGGGAACCGCGCAAATAACAGTCCTGTCCCGTTGCGCCGTTGTCCCGCTCCACCATCAGGTAGGTTGTGCTGATACGAGATAATAAGAAGCCCTCCAGGCTGTAAACAACTCAGGCAATGGTAACGTTTACGTTGTTCTCACCACGAAGCAAGCGACCCTCATGAATTGTTCAGGTAGGCACACCTCACAAACAAGCCGTTCTCTGGCCCCCATGTACTCATTCACACCTGCACTGTGGAGTAAGGCAGTCATCATTTAGTGCAAAACAATACAGCCTCCACCCCAGACGTTGATCTTTGCAGATCGATCCAGCGGGCCCTCACCCGTAAGCCCGGGACATCCATTGTTACACCAAGCAGCAATGTTTGGGCACTTGACCTTCACAAATCCTTGTCAGCATCGCTAAGCGTTCGATTAGGCCCTGACAGTGTTCAAATCCTACATATGTTGATGACCATCAGCTGCACTGACACTGCAGCACCTAAGCTAACGGCGCAGGGATTTACTACCAGGACCGCCCGGTGCATACTGGAAGGATCCACTTCCTATATGGCTTTGAGTCGGTCCAGTAGGCGCGCCGCAGGTCTGTGGAGGGCGTCCGACCCGGTCCTTGGACGTCGTAGGAATATATAACGGAGCATAATGGCACTAACAAAAGCTCTCGCATCCTTGGACGTTCGTCGACAACATGCGACTTAGCTCTCTCAGCTGCTGGGCGGCAGTCCTTTCTTGCACCGTCGCTTTGCCCGGCGCGGCTGCAAGACAGCGAAAGGAGCTCTATGGCAACTCCTTCGGCGTTCCAGGAGTCAATGCGACGTACGACTACGTCGTTGTTGGAGGAGGCACAGCGGGCTTAACAATAGCTGCAAGACTCTCCGAGGATCCAGCAATTTCTGTTGCTGTCATCGAAGCGGGCGGCTTCTACGAGATGGACAACGGCAATGGCAGTGTCATACCCGCCTTAGCTACTACACAGGCTACGGGGACAGATCCGAGTATCAAGAAACCGCTGATTGACTGGGATTTCGTCACAACACCTCAAGCGGGCGCCGCCAACAGACGTATGCGCTATGCGAGGGGCAAGACACTGGGCGGAAGCTCTGCTCGCAACTATATGGCCTATCACCGAGGTACCGTTGGATCGTACCAGGCCTGGGCTGACCAGGTCGGCGACGACAGCTACACGTTCGACAAGTTGCTTCCGTTTTTCAAGAAGAGCTGCCACTTGGATGCGCCCGACTACTCGAAACGTGACCGCAATGGCACAGTTGTTTACGACCCATCCGCTTTCGACAACACCATCGGAGGCCCGCTGCACGTTTCCTGGGCCAACTGGGCAACACCGTTTGGTACGTGGGCCATCAAGGCCATGGCGGCAGTAGGAATCACCCAGACCGGAGAGTTCAACAGCGGCAGTTTGATGGGAGTCTTCTGGCCAAGTCTTACAGTAAACCCTGAGAGCGAGCACAGGGATTCCTCGCAGACAAGTTTCCTCAACCAAGCCATCAGAGACACTCTTATCAGAGTCTATCCGCACTCGTTAGCAAAGAAGATCCTTTTCAGCGGGAACAAAATCGCTAGCGGCGTGCTCGTTAATACGAGTGGACAATCTTACATCCTCAGTGCTCGCAAAGAGGTCATACTCTCCGCTGGTGCTTTCCAATCCCCTCAAATGCTCATGGTATCCGGCATAGGGCCCCCAGAAACACTGCAACGCCTAGGCATCCCGGTAATCTCCGCTCTCCCAGGCGTCGGTCAAAATATGCAGGACCACGTCCTCTACGGCGTAACCTTCCGAGTCAACCTCCTCACCTCCTCGCGTCTCCTCTACGACCCCGCCTTCGCCGCCCAATCCGCCAACGAATACCTCACCAATCAAACCGGCATGCTCACCAGCCCCGTCGGCCCCCTCGCCTGGGAGAAACTCCCCCCCACCTACCGCCAGACCCTCAGCAACTCCACCCTCTCCGCCCTCGCCCAATACTTCCCCCCGGACTGGCCAGAAATCGAAATCCTCGCCAGCGACGGCTTCCGCGGCTACGGCCGACAACCCATGAACCCGATGGACGGCCACGACTACGCCACCATCTCCGCCGCCCTCGTCGCCCCGCTGTCCCGCGGCACCGTCTCGATCAACAGCACAGATGCAGCGGACCCACCTCTCATCAACCCGAACTGGCTGACCCACCCGGCGGATCGGGAAGTCATGGTCGCGGCGTTCAAGCGCGTGCGCGAGCTGTGGGCGCACCTCGGCGCCGTCACCATCGGACCGGAGTATTTCCCCGGCGCGAACGTCACGAGCGATGCGCAGATCCTGGAGTTTGTACAGGAGGCGCTGGCGACGGTGTGGCATGCGAGCTGCACGTGCGCGATGGGCAGGCGGGGGGAGCCGGGCGCGGTGGTGGATGCGAGTGCGAGGGTGTTTGGGGTGGGGGGGCTGAGGGTGGTGGATGCGAGTGCGTTTCCGTTGCTGGTGCCGGGGCATCCGCAGGCGAGTGTTTATATGCTGGCGGAGAAGATTGCGGAGGATGTTAGGAGTGGGCGGTGAAGGGATGGGGGGTTTTGCAGGCCATAGCTCTCCATATGAAGTTTTGATAGTGCAATAGTTAATGACTCTCGGAGTGACAGCTGCGACTAGTCCCGTGCTTGCATTTCCGCTTGTCCGTGTGGTGAAGCTGCTGTAGCAAGCCAGACATAGCGGAGCAGATGCACGTCAGTATTTTTGGTATCAAGCCTCTTACGCCTGTGGACTTCTAAACATGGAGGGATACTGCAGGTGAAGCTTACATGGTTGTGGAGATGGTGAATGAGATGCTTGGCATATTCGTTCTGTTGTGCACGATGACGTCGCTGCCGTTGCTGCCGGCGCCTGCAAGCAAGGGAGCTGGAGACCCTTCCCCAGTCGCGGGGCAGCCAGTCGCGACAACCCCAAACACTGAACGAAGGAAACAAACCACCAGACGATTTGTTGCGACATCTCTTGTGAACTTGAATCGCTGTTTCGCTTGACTTAGGTACGTTCGCTGCACCAAGTTCAGCTCGGCCAACCTGCGCGACCGCCGGTATTGGTGTCCATACAGTGGACCACGATAGAGCGCTGCTAACAGTGGCCTTGCGCAGACGTGATATAAGTAGAAAGTGCATTCGCCAACCTTCTCAATATGTAAGCTGGTCTTCTTACTTCGTCCTTCTCTTTGGATTTGTTCCGCTGTCTTCCGGTCTTGCTCTGCGCTATACCGCAGTCCTCGATACCCATCCCCAGTTATTCGCTTTTCGCTCCTCTCTACCCCATCCACAATGGAAGTCCGCACCTACTCACCGCCTGTTCCCCTTCCTCCACCTTACTCAGGCTCTCCCCCCGCTGGGGCCGTCTCCCGCACCCGCTCAACATCCCACTCACTCACGCTTCTCAGGAACCGCTCCCTCTCCGTCCGCTCCAAGAAAGGCGACGCCGGCTCCGAGAAATCGACGCCGAAACACCGCTTCACCATGGCCTCGCTGCGCGGCCTGCAGCAGCCCGACCTCTCCAAGAAGCTGTACAAGCTCATCAAGGCCGAGAACCACGCCATCAGCGCGTACGAGACGGCGGGCCGGGAGCGCGCGAGCATCGCGAGCCAGCTGAGCGAGTGGGGCGAGGAGACCGGCGATGACGCGATCAGCGACATTAGCGATAAGTTGGGGGTGCTGCTGGCGGAGATTGCGGAGCAGGAGGATATTTTTGTGAATGGGTTGGAGGAGAGCAGGGGCGTGTTGAAGCAGATCCGGAACACGGAGAGCTCTGTGCAGCCGAGCCGGGATCACAGGGCGAAGGTACGGCAGCATTGGGGGGAGAGAGAGAGAGAGAGAGAGAGAGAGAGAGAGAGGACGATGCACTTCGGCTCTCCCAGGACAGACGAAAGAACGAGGCATATATCGTTCATGAGCTGACACTTTCGCGCGCCAAACAGGTTCAGGATGAGATCCAGAAACTCAAGTACAAAGACCCGACGAGCACTAAAATCGTGCAGCTGGAGCAGGAACTCGTGCGCGCCGAAGCGCAAAGTCTCGTCGCCGAGGCCCAGCTCACCAACATCGTTCGTCCCCCCCCCGCCCCACCCCCTCCCCTCTCTCTTCCCATCTCCTCCATCCCCTCTTCCCCTGATCTCCCCCCTCCCACCATCATCTTATCTTTCCATCTCCGCCCCCACGTTCACACATAACCCCCCACTAACATCCCCCCCCGCCCACAGACCCGCCAAAAAGTCAAAGAAGCCTACGACATCCACACGCGCGCCACCATCGAGCGGGCCGAAAAGCAGCTCCTGCTGGCCCGGCACGCGCGCCGCCTGATCGAGCTGCTCGACGACACGCCCATCGTGCCCGGGGACGCGCACCCGACGTTCGAGAGCGCGGAGCAGGCGCGTCAGATCCTCAACGAGGCCGAGGAAGACCTCAGGAGTTGGCGCAGCGATGTCGAGCCCATCAGGAGCCACGCCGGGGGGCTGCATGTTAGTGGGGTTGGGGCGGGCGCCGGGCAGGGGAGGAGCGAGATGGCGGGGTATGCGGGGAGTGAGGGCGGGTTTAGCAGTGCTGGGACTGGGACTGGGACTGGGGTGGGGGTTGCGGGGTCGGCGGCTGGTGGGTATGGGGAGGCGCCGGGGACGGGGATGGAGGCGGAGACGCAACGGGCGGAGCCGATGATGGAGAGTCGGGAGGGCAGTGGGGCGGGTAGTGGCGTGATTGAGACGAGTGAGGGGCCGGCGCGGGCGGTGTATTAGGGTTGGTTTTGGTTGTGCTGGTATAGGGGCTGGTTGTGCTTGATGGGGGGGGGAACTGGGGACGGTTGGTGTCGAGGTGGGTGTGCTTGAACGTTTGTTGGGTTTGGGGAAGTGCGTTGGAGATGGGCTGGTGTGATACCTCGATATTTAACGAGCAGAGTTACGAGTTCTTTCAAGTTTCCATTCCACGCAAAAGGGTCCCCAATCTTCGTAGTCTAAAACCCTCGGTTCGAGACGCCTCTTAGCACATTTGATTCCTCGAATCGAAGGGTGAACCTGCAACATGAGATATTTACCCCGGGAAGTACTTGGATAGTTTATGGTAGCTCAGCCCATCAGAGCGCCAATGATTTAATTACGCCATTACATGCCGTGCCGCCATATTCTGCAGATGCTCTGCTCACCGCAAGCAAGCCGCTCTCCCCCAAACGCCTCCCTCAACCGCAAAACCGCCCGAGGTATATCCATCCCAAGCAACCCTTATCCGCAGCAAACCCCCTCCCCACCCTCCCCCCTAACCCACAGCCCCTACGCCGCCCCACCCCTCGGCTTCGCCTTCGCCTCCTTCTTCTCCTTTGCCGCCGCCCGCTGCTTCTTCTTCTTCTCCTCCACCCTCTCCTCATTCTTCCGCTTCAACGCGGCCTGCTCCTCCGGCGTCCGCTCCACCGGCCGGAAAAACCCCTCCAGCCGGCTCTGCTGCGCGCTCTTCATATTCTTCTGCAACCGGCTCGCCCCGCTCTTGACCCGGTCCTCATTGAACCCCTTCTCCTCGACGAGGAATTGGACGAGGCCGTCCGTGTCGGGGGCGTCCCATTTGAAGTCGCAGAGAGGGTCGGAGGCCGGGCGGACGTCGGGCTGCAGGAAGAGAGCGCGGGCGTCGGCGTAGGGCCAGTCGGGGGGGAGGGTGTATTTGCTGCTCTTTTCGAAGGATTCGACGACTTTCTCGAGGGACTTGTGTTCGCGGATGAGCCTGAGGGCGGTGCTGGGGCCGATGCCTTTGACGGGGTCGACGTAGTCGCAGCCGAGGAGGATGCAGAGGTCGACGAACTGTGGGTGGTGCTGTCAGCAACGATGTTGTGTGTGGTTGGAGGATGGGAGGGAAGGGAGAGGGGTACCTGTTCCCTGTCCATCTCGAGACCTTCCAGCACTTTGTCGAGGTGGATCTCTTGGATCGGCTCTTTGCGCTGCTCGCTGAAGGTCAGATGGCGCAGCAGCACGGGCGCGTTGAAGGTGAGTGTGTCCATATCCTCCGACGCCGCAGCATACACTTTGCCTGCGCGCGCCAGCACGGCGCATTGAGCTTCTGCCTCTGTAGGTGCGATGATGTACGGGATGCCCATGAGCTTGAGTAACCGCTGGCATTCCGCGTTGTGCTCTCTCGTGACCCTGACCGTCCTCCGCGAGAACTTCTCCACGTCCTCAGCCGTGCCCGTCTCCTTCGCCTCCTCGGCAGCCTCTTGGGCTTCCGACTTCCGCTGAAATCGCTTGGCTAGCTCACCGGACTTGAGCTTGGGCGGTGCGCCGTCGAAGACGTAGAGCGGTTTGATGCCGTTGTCGACCATGCGCAATGTGCGGTAGAACATGCCCATGAGATGTGATGTTGTTTCGCCCGTCTCGTTCATGAGCTGTTGGCCATCGGATCTGACTGCGATGAGGAAGCTGTAGATGCTCATGGAGCTGGAAAGATAAGTCAGACATGCCGTGTTTTGTCAAGTTGGTTGAGAGAGACGTACGCATCCTAGCAAGTGTGAGAAAGGGTGCCGCGAGGTCTGAATAGAGGACTTACTATAGCAACCTTCCTGCCGAACTGGTTCTTGATCTCTCCCGTCTTGATCGCATCGGGACAGTTCTCACTGATGACCTGGTACAAGCCTGCGCGTGGTCAGTATGTCACGACCCAGTGAGATGCAAGCAGCTTACTTTTGATACCCATTTTGTCTGCTCGCGATGATGACAGCTATGCGAGAAAGACAAAGCAGAGACGGAGACGGATGTGGAATGTTGAAGGCGCAGTGTGAATGGGTGACTGGGTGAATGGATGACGTTGGCGCGTCGTTCCGCCAGGCACGCGTCGAGCTTTTGATGCTCAGCCCTATGGCGGGGAGGTGGGGAGAGGTAAGTACCTAGTTAAGCTTCGGCGCAAGACTTGGCATCCGTTCACTTCACAATCACTCAGAGAGCGGCACATCGATCTCGGGTGCTAGTGTTTGCTTCATCATGGCCGGCTTCACCCTAGCGTATCCATCAACCAAGTGAACAGCCCTAGAAAAGTGACTGTCGATGTGCCATCTTGCATAGAACCCTGCCCCGGGCCTCGGCATCTCCAACCACTCGGCCCGGGGCTACTAGTAACCCCTCGGTGCAGTGACGGAGGTGGAATAGAAAACTTGGGGAAGCCCCCGGACTGCATCTCCATCGTATTTACACCTCCAATCCCTTGCATACACCTGGCCGCCTTGTACATATATACCATCTCTAGCATACTCCATCATGTTCAAGCCTGTTTGCAGACACGCCGCGAGGCAATTGAGCAGCGCCGCCGCGCGCAAGGCCACAGCAACAGTCGGCAGGCGATACGTACATGCGCCGGTGCCCTTCGACTGGAAAGACCCGCTAGGCGCGAGCAACAACTACACAGAGGATGAGCTGGCCATTGCCGAGACGGCAGAGTCGTACGCTCAGGAGCGGATGTTACCGCGAGTGCTAGGTATACCACCCATCCGATCTTCCCAGACCTCACCACAGACCCCTAACACCTCCATGCAGAGGCCTACCGCAACGAAGAGTACGACCCCAAGATCCTAGAAGAAATGGGCGAGCTCGGCCTACTTGGCGCCACAATCGAAGGCTACGACTGCGCCGGCGTCAGCAGCGTCGCCTCGGGCCTGATCACCCGCGCCGTCGAGCGCGTCGACAGTGGCTACCGCTCCGGCATGTCCGTGCAGTCCTCGCTGGTCATGGGCGGCATCGACGATTTCGGCACCCAGGAGCAGAAGGAGCGGTTCCTGCCCGGCATGGCCAAGGGCAAGATCATCGGCTGCTTCGGGCTGACGGAGCCCAACCACGGGTCGGATCCGGGATCGCTGGAGACGACGGCCAAGCCGCACCCTACCAAGAAGGGGTACTACTCGCTCAGCGGCGCGAAGACGTGGATCACCAACAGCCCGATTGCGGACGTGCTGCTCGTGTGGGCGAAGTTGCAGGAGACGGGCAAGATAAGGGGGTTCCTGGTTGAGCGGGAGAAGTGCCCGCCCGGCACGCTGGAGACGCCGGCGCTGAAGAACAAGAATGGGCTCAGGGCGTCGATTACGGGGATGATCCAGCTGGATGACTGTCCTGTGCCGGAGGAGAACATGTTTCCGCACATCGAGGGGTTGAGGGGGCCGTTCAGCTGCTTGAACTCGGCGCGGTACGGCATTGCGTGGGGCACGATTGGCGCGCTGGAGGACTGCATTGCGAGGGCGCGGGGCTATGCGCTGGAGCGGAAGCAGTTCAAGGGGAACCCGATTGCCAAGTACCAGCTTGTGCAGAAGAAGCTATCGGAGGCCACGACGGATGCTGCGTACGGTATTCTGGCGGCGCTGCAGGTCGGAAGGCTGAAGGACGAGGGCAAGGTGTCGCCGGAGATGATCTCGATGATCAAGAGGCAGAACTGTGACCGGGCGCTTGTCAACGCGAGAAAGTGAGTCGGTTCGACGAGACTGTGGTGACGGTGTGCTGATGATTTTGCAGTCTTCAAGAGATCTTTGGCGGCAATGCTGTCAGCGATGAGTACCACATCGGAAGGCACGTGGCGAACCTGTTCGTCACACAAACATACGAGGGTCAGAGCGACATCCATGGTGAGTACTGGTACAGTAATACGTTAACGGGCAATGGCTAATATATTTTTGCGTCAGCCCTTATTCTGGGAAGAGCCATCACCGGAATTCAAGCATTCTGCTGAGCGCAATGAGCGCGAAATTTGGATCTTTCGGCAACCGTCATCATGTAGTGATAAGAGGGCAAAAAGCAGAGGCAAGGGAATCAAGCATTAGAATTTGGCTGCGACTCATTTGCGGACCAATAGCTGTACATAGGTGCATGCTTTACGCGGAGTTAAGAATATATCCAATGGTTTAATATTGCGACATACTCTTGCTCGATTCTCAGTTACTTGCGCTACTGACAACTCCACAATACTCTGGATACGCTATTTGCTTCAATGAGAAGACTAAACCGTACCTGAGAGGGGGAAAGAAAGATTATATACTGTCGAGAGATCACAAATCTTAGCGCCCGTTGAGGTTTTGCGCTCTGACAGAGTACAGTGGCATCGCGGCCTCGACACTGGTAGCGAGCCTGGAGAGGGAGTTTCCGTACGGATCCGTCTCACAGAATGCGATCTGTGGAATCCCCAGACCTGCATAAAAGCCCAGAGCCCCCTCGAGATGTTTTCCCTCATCCACCAAAGAGCCTTCTGATAATCAAGCCTCCTCGCAATACGAATACCAATAGTCACTTACCTTGATCACCAACTCCATACGATCCCATCCTCAACCTCTTCCTCATCCTCTCTACGAGGTAAAAAGAAATACTACCACAACCACCACCACCACCACCAACCTCCACCCAACCACTCTCCCACCCCATCCAACCACCACAATGGGCAAGTGGGCCAAAATCAAAAACAACCCCAAACCCGAAGACCCCGCCTTCGCCCTCTACCTCAAAGCCAAAGACGCTCACGAGCACGCCCACTACGCCTCGGAGCAGCAAGCCGGGCGCAGGACGCAGATCCCCGACTTCAAGCCGTTCGTGCGCGAGGAGTGGGAAGCGAAGAAGGAGGCGGAGAAGCAGGATTGGGAGGAGATGAGGCGGGCGCGGATGGAGGGGAATTGTAATCAGATTGAGAGGGGGGCGTGGAAGAAGTGGAAGAGGGATAGGGAGGGGAGGGAGGGTGTGACGAAGGAGGGGGCGTGGTGAGGGTGGAGGGGTGGATGATGGGGATGGGATGGGAGCGCTGGTGATAGCTTTATTGAGCAACTGCTGGATGTCCTCAGCTGTTTTACCCTCAACTGCTTCGATACATATATTGTGCTCGTGAGGTACCGTGATTGTATCTTTGCCAAGCCCAATCTCCAGTGCTATCGAGGACATCCAGAGTACACTAGAACTCACTCGTCCTTACACTTACTCGAGTCTTTCCACGGTAATGCACCCAAGGTATTGCAAAGCTCGTGATCAAACCACGCAAGGATAGTCGTACTGAATTCTTGCTGTGGCGCATTCAGTACAGACATAGGTACCAAAGTCTATTATAGTGTGCTACTCAAGAATTGAGGGTTCCTCAATTGTAGGAGGACACTCTCATCAACGCTATGTTGTTCTGTGAAGACACGAAAATGAAGTCACTCGGGGAAGTCCCGGCGCTACGGGAGCCCATGCGTCCCATCAACGTCAAAGCCGTCTTCGAGGGCCAAGCGCTTACCAGAGTTTCGGGATACCTCAGAATATACCGCACGTCGCCTGTCACAGCGGTACCAGTAATTGCGCCTGTCTTTACAGACTGAATGATTTGTTGTCTTCCCGCTGGTATCAGGGGCAATCTGTCAATCGCATCTCCGAGATCTTTCACTCTCGCCGCATCCACTCTGCGCCGACAGCGGTCGTCCACAGCCTTGGCCGCATCGAGATTTCAGCCTGTGTTACCAGCACCGAGCAGAACACTCCGTTCACTTTTGCGACTCACTTCCACTACACCTACCGATCGTTCCTTCCTTCACTTTCCAAATAGATCGTCTTCTACCGCCGCAACCATGAACCAGACGCCCGAGAGCCGCGTGAAGCGCAAGCAGTCCTCCACCTTCCCCCACGAGCGCCCGAGCAAGCAGCACAAGCCCGAAAGAGACACGCCCGAGTTGAACGGCGGCGGCGACTATACCCCCGCCAACGGCGTCCAGCCCGACACGGACATGGACTACGACTCGGACGAGCACCCCGTGCTCTCGCGCGTCCCCACCGCCGCCGACACCGCCGAGTGGCAGGCCACGATCGAGCGAGTGGTGAAGAACGTGGTGTCGATCCACTTCTGCGTGACCTGCTCCTTCGACACGGACCCGGCCACGACGAGCGAGGCGACGGGCTTCGTCGTTGATGCCGAGAAGGGCTACATCCTTACGAACAGGCACGTCGTCGGGCCGGGCCCGTTCTGGGGTTACTGCATCTTTGATAATCATGAGGAGGTTGACGTGCACCCGGTCTACCGCGATCCTGTGCATGATTTCGGTATTCTGAGGTTCGATCCTAAGGCCATCAAGTATATGCCTGTCGCTGCGCTGGAGCTGAGGCCAGACCTTGCGCGTGTCGGGTCGGAGATCAGGGTGGTCGGAAACGATGCGGGAGAGAAGCTGAGCATCCTGTCTGGCGTCATCAGTCGGTTGGATCGCAACGCGCCGGAGTATGGAGAGGGCTATAGCGATTTCAGTGAGTTTATGCCGCATCCACCATACTTTCTCACTAACGCCTGGAAGACACGAACTACATCCAGGCAGCCGCGGCAGCGAGTGGCGGTAGCTCTGGAAGTCCCGTTGTGGACAAGGACGGCTTTGCCGTGGCGCTTCAGGCTGGCGGCAGAGCTGACGGAGCGGCAACCGACTATTTCCTCCCGCTAGACAGGCCGTTACGTGCGCTGCAGTGCATCCAGCGGGGAGAGCCTGTGGTCCGTGGCACTATACAGACCCAGTGGTTGCTGAAGCCTTTCGACGAGTGTCAGAGGTTAGGTCTCACTCCTCATTGGATTGATGTAGTTCGAAAGAACTTCCCCAAGGAGACCAACATGCTGGTCGCTGAAGTGGTACTACCGAAGGGTCCGGCGGACTTGAAGATCGAGGAGGGGGACATCTTGCTGAAGGTCAACGGCGAGCTTCTCACACAGTTCATTCGACTGGATGACATCTTCGATTCCAGTGTGGGCAAAAAGGTCAACCTGCTTCTACAACGCGGAGGCAAAGAAATCGAGTCCGAGATTGATGTGGGAGACTTGCATGCTATCACTCCTGATCGATTCGTTTCCGTTGCTGGCGCCTCCTTCCATGATCTGTCATACCAGCAGGCAAGGCTGTATGCCATCGCGCTCGAGGAGCCCGGCGTGTACATATGCGAAGCGGCCGGGTCCTTCAGGTTTGATGGTTGCGAGTCTGGCTGGCTTGTCCAGTCGATCGACAACAAACCGACTCCCGACTTGAACACTTTCATTGAGGTCATGAAAGGGATTCCTGGTAAGCAGCTGTCTGCTCCGCATTGTTGATCCCAACGTTAACATACGATGCAGACCGAGCGCGTGTGGTGATCACTTACAAGCACCTTCGCGACCTCCATACCTTGCACACCAGTATCCTTCTCATTGACCGCCACTGGACAAGCAAGATGAGGCTTGCGAAGCGCAACGACGTTACCGGTCTTTGGGACTTTACTGACATCGCCGATGCACTGCCTCCGGTACCTCGAACGCCCAAGTCGGGAACATTCACTCGCATGCACAACGCCAAGTATCCAGAAGCCGTCGACATCATAAGGAGCTTCGTCACCGTGTCTGCCTCGATGCCCGTCAAGTTGGATGGCTTCCCACGAGCTAGGAAGATGGGTCACGGTCTGGTGCTCGACGCGGAGAAAGGGCTGGTCCTGATCTCCAGGGCGATCGTGCCGTATGATCTTTGCGACATCTCTATCACCATCGCCGGTTCGGTCATCGTGGACGGCAAGATCATCTTCATGCATCCGCTGCAGAATTTTGCTATACTCCAATACGACGCTTCGTTGGTCAAGGTAGCAGTGAAAACGCCCACGCTATCATCGGAACACGTCCGCCAGTGCGAAGACCTGATCTTCTTCGGATTCAACCAAAACCATCGGCCTGTGGTCGGGAACACGGAGGTGACAGACATCACCACCGTGGCGATACCCGCAAGCGCGTCGACACCTCGATATCGAGCCACCAACCTCGACGCCGTGACGGTAGACACGAGACTTGCCAGCGACTGCGGAAGCGGCGTACTCGTCGACAAGGATGGCACCGTGCACGCTCTGTGGTTAACATACCTCGGCGAGCGCAACCACCACGGCAAAGACATGGAATACCACCTCGGTCTCCCCACGCCGGTAGTCCTGCCCATCCTGAAACAGCTCAAAGACGGCGTCCAGCCGAAGCTGCGCATCCTCAGCGTCGAGTTCCAAACCATCTCCATGAGCCAAGCGCGCATCATGGGCATCGACGAAGGTTAGTCAGTCACAAAACTCCCCCTCCCTCCTCCCCTCTCTCTTCCCGCAAGCAGACCTCCAGCTAACAAACTACTGTTATATACAGCCTGGATCGACCGCGTCTACGCCGAAGACCAAGAGCGCCACCAACTCTTCATGGTGCGCAAAGTCGACAGCGGCCAACAAGGCGGCAGCACCGGCCTCCTCGAAGGCGACGTCCTGCTGACCCTCAACGCCAACCTCATCACCCGCGTCGCCCACCTCGATATCCAGTACTCCCACCCCACCCTCGCCGCCGTCGTGCTGCGCAAGCGGCAGCAGCTCAGCCTCACGCTGAGCACGATCCCGACGGAGGATGTCGAGACGGACCGCGCGGTGCTGTTTTGCGGCGCGGTGCTGCACCGGCCGCATCATGCGGTGAGGCAGCAGATCAGCAGGATGCATAGTGATGTGTACGTCTCCGGGCGCATGCGCGGCTCCCCGGCATACATGTACGGGCTCGCGCCGACGAATTTCGTGACGCATGTCAACGGCGTCGCGACGCCGGACCTCGAGGTCTTCCTCCGCGAAGTGAAAAAGATTCCGGATAGCACTTACTTTCGGTTGAAGGTGATGACGTTTGATAATGTGCCGTGGGTGGCCACGATGAAGAAGAACGAGCATTATTTCCCGACGGTGGAGTTTGTGAAGGATGAGGGGGTGGAGGTGTTGGGGTGGAGGAGGGTGGTGCATGAGGCGGACAAAGACGGGGCGGAGGAGGGGAGAGGGGAGAGGATGGATGTTGGGGATGGGGAGGAGATGGGTGTGGATGGGGATGGGGAGGGGGGGGAGGGGGTGGAGTAGTGAGGGTTGAGGGGAGGTTATTAGATCTGGGGTTGTGAGGCGGCGGATGTGCGTTTGGGTCCGTGGTGGTTGGGTTCTGTGCCTAGGATGGCGGCACGGTCCGCTGCTGCATTTCCGGGCAGGGCGACACTTGGGTTTTGCATGTCACGGCGTTCTCAGAGGGGAAAACATTGATAGATAGGGCGGGTTGAAGACTTGGCATACTACTACATGTATAGTTGGTAGAACATATGAGGGACAGCTGTGCTGTTCCTTTTGACAACGATCTCAGAACTCACGCGGCGGTCCGTTGGTCATTAAGTGATGAAAGCATGAGGCTAAGAAAATGAGGGGTTTCCGTGCTCATCACGACGATTGGACAGCAAGCACAGTGAACGACAAAAAGGTAATCTAATGCAAATTTCGACCTTAACCCCAATCCGTTTCATTCGAGAAAGCCGTCCGCGCATATGCATCGTGACAAGTGACAAAGAAGAAGAAACAGCAGGGAGGCATATGGCCGTTCAGCAAAACCGCCCTCAGCGACTCTGCCTATACCAGCGTCCATCGCCCCGAGAGCGTCTGTGCCACATCAGAAAACGAAAGAAATCCCTTCTCCACAGCCATAGCGTCTAGCCACTACTATCCCATGCTAGATGGCGTACTTGCGGGTCCACTCCTTGGCGGTCTCTTCGTACCGCTTCGGGTCGGTCTTGTACACGTGTGCGATCTCGGGCACCAGCGGGTCATCCGGGTTCGGGTCTGTCAGCATGGAACAGATGGAGAGCAGCACTATCACCAAGTCAGCTATGCACTCTTTGGGAATCATCCGTAGTTGTAGCGCTGCCTTACCTTTCGACGTGGTCAAAGCCGGGCTCCACTGGTCTCGCAGGATGTCCAAGCAGATGCTGCCGTTGGAGTTGATGTTCGGGTGGTAGATGCGGGTGGTGAAGTTGACCTTTGGCGGCTTGAAGGGGTAGTCTGTGGGGAAGTGAATGGCGAGGAAGAAGACGCCGCCGTCGTAGGGCGAGCCTCGCGGGCCCATGATCGTCGCTTGCCAGTGGAACAGGTCATCGCCGATCGGGCCTGCTGAGCATGATGAGGGAGGGTCGCTGTGGAGAGGATGTCAGTACATATCCGAGACAACGTCTTTTCAATGAAGGGAATGCGTGCGGCGGTCTGCAGCTTGGTCGCGCAAGCAGGTTGTCGAGGATGCAGAAGGCTGAGAGGATCGAGGTGTGACGTACCGGCTGAGGTCTGCGAGTTCCTTGTTGATACGCTTGAGAGCCATGTCGGGTAGCGAGAGTGAGAGCGGGTTGTGAGAGAGTGAGAGGTGAGTTGTTCGGTGTGAGAAGAGAGCGTGCGCTGTGCGTGCAGGTGGGTTGTTGTTCTGCAGAAAGATAGAGTAGGTGAGCTGTGGCGGATTTCAGCGTTAGCGGCTACCAAAACAGCAGTGACGTTGCGGGGCGCCACTGTCGAGCGACCACAACGTACCTGGAGGATGTGAGAGGTTGTTCGTGGGTAGTCCTTGAGGAGTTTGTCGAGGTATAAGTAGTTGGAGTTTGTTGAAGAACAGTCGGTGTTTTGTCACAGGGCAAATCGGCAGTGACTGGCTTTTGCCGGCGGCAGAATGTCAAAGAAGCGCTTAGGCCACGTAACAGAAGTTCAGGGGTGCCTTTGTCAGCTGCAACAGTGTCAGAATCCAATGAAGAGGTAGCATCACTTATTCCGTGAACCTCGATTCAACCTAGTACATTGTAAATCATGTGACATTCATTGCCTGAGCACCACCTCCGCGAATAAAGAGTTGATCCCGTCGTTCAATTGGTATCAAGCTGGTCGAAACGATTTCGATGTTCTTGATTGAACAACTGTTACCTAAGCTTTGTCGTTTTACGATCACCACGCAACACGAACGCCTTAGGAGAGAAGAGCTGAGTGCTCGACAGAGAGACTGAAGGGGGAATCAATTGAACTATTGCAAGGAGATTCTGCTCTCGATGATGCCAGATGTGGAAGCCCGCCTGATCCAGGTATCGCAACGGCCAAACTCACGAGAACCAAGCGTTGGAAGGAAATGTACTGAGAACACCACTCTCTCCAATTGTCCGTCGTAAAACACACTCCCGCGGTCACACGCGCAAGGAATAGATTCAGTTTCCTCGATTAACTAAATCATATCCTGTTGAATCCAGCACCGTCCGCCTTACCCGGAGGTGGTCCAGAAGGCGGTTGGTACACGTTGTCTCCACCGCGAGGCGGCTGATACGCAGTCTGCGGTTGCGATGGCTGGTTCTGCATTTCGATGCCACTCTGTTGACCATAGTATCCCGCGTTCTCGCCGTTCCCATAATACGTGTTATTTGGCGGTGGCGAGTACGCTGGTGCAGGCTGGCTCCATCCGCTGTTCGGCTGCGTTTGGTAATACGGCTGCGTGGACTGCGTCGTCGCGTTCGGATTGTACTGGACTGGGCCGTGGCCTGGCGCGGCCCATCCGGTGCCGCGGAATGGCGCCAGACCTTGCTTGCGCCTGCGACGTGCGGAGAGACAGCTGGGGAAGACGTTAGTGGTTGGATAGTTACTGGAGAGAGTGGTACGTACGAGCAGAGGAAGAATAGGACGAAGAAGCCGATGAGTATGAGCGCTAGCACGAGCCAGCGCGCCCAGTTGCTCCAGGCGGAGTTGCAAGTGTAGTAGCGGTTGTAGTAGCGGTCATAGCAGCGACTGGAGAAATGCGCGCGTTAGCTGTCATTCAGTCTGGATAACAGATATCGTGCGCGCGCAATCGCTCGTCGTGAGGCGAGCGCGACGACGCGCGGAATCATTTGAGCCTAAGATAGGAATACCTACGCTCTAGGAAGGATCATTCTGAGCGCTATGTGAGCGATGTTGAGGTGCTAGGGACTGTCGCAGAGAAGAGGCAAGATATAGGTATGCAAAGGTATTGGCAACGACAGAGTGATGTCTTTGATTTGAGCAGGTCTTCACACGGCCAAGAAACTTGGGGCACAGCCACGCTGGGCGACGCGCATTCCGGTGCGTTGGTGACGAAACCCTCTACGGTGGCGCTTCTACTATCGCCGGAAGAGATTCCGATTCACTTCCATACCTATCGCGGAACAATATCTCGCCTTACAGATAGCAAATTGCACGATATTCCAGCGTTGACAGCAGTCAGGCTGGAGATGGGGAGTGTTTGGAATCAATGGTTGAGGCGTGTCATGCAGCGTCACCCCAGCTCTTCGTGCAGCGGGAGCTCTCACCAATCAGAGGAAGCGTGAAGGGTCTTGGACGGTTGATGCGTTGGCAATGCATGAGTCTGCTCGCCGACTATCAACATTATTGTAGACAGCTCTGCCCAGCTCTGACTCCTTGTTTCTCAAACAGCTTTCGGTTTCTTGTCCTCGTCGTTTGCTGTTGGAACCGCCAGTGCAATTTCACAGTCAATTGAACCCAAATGGCGGCCGTAGCAAGTGATATTACAGCTACTAGATGCAGTCGATAAATACGACCATGCCGCTTCGCGCCCTCGCACACCGCGATTACAGTCGTACAAATGCGGTCGATGCCATGACAGCCTTCCGGCGGTCGTAAGATGCATATACGAAAGCACAGCCAGAGTTATAGATCCGCAAGGAAATCGTCCCGTCATCACCAAAACATCCCGTCATCAATAGAGCAAAAAATATTGAGAGGGTTGCTGCGAGCTGTGGAAATGTATCGCGGCCATTGCTAGCCATGCAGTGTATATGCCGCTGAGTCTTCCGTCCCATCGTCATGTCGTTAGTATGTCTCGTAGAGCGCTGACAGTCGTAAGAATGGTTGCACATGTCTCATAACAAGTCATCACATCGTCGCTGCGTCGTATAGAGACTGTGAAGGTTCAGCCTACTGGCCGCTTCAGGGCGCGCTTCAATCATACCTTCTACACTTTCACTTGCTGGACCGGGCAATCAACCATTGCAGGACGGCATCCAAATTAGTCTCCTCTTTCGCACTTATGCCGTAGCAGCTAACTTCTCGGTGTGAGATTGCCTTGAGGTTTAGTGCTTCGATGAGGTCGTCGACTGAGAGCTTGTCTGGAAGATCGGACTTGTTCCCGAGAATCAGTAGAGGGATTCCTTCGAGGGCCGGCTTCTCCAACAGGATCTGAAGCTCCTCTCTCGCGACTGGCAAAGCTTCTCTATCGGCAGAGTCTACGATGAATCTGGTGGATTGTCAGCATACCACGAGAGGCAGGATCACAGCTGGCTCCTACACGATGGCGTTCACGCCTCGACAATAGCGCTCCCACATGGACCTGAATCTTGGCTGACCCCCTAGATCCCAGCTATACGACGCAAAAGTATCAGTTCGGTAGCCACAGAGAACATAAGAAAGCTCGCGGATATGGAACATATCGGTATGGCATGACGCCGCCAAGACCTTCACGTCAAGACATCGATTTGCGTCGAGGCTCAAGCGGGATACGTACCACTTCAGAGTCACATGTCCTTTCTGGACTCGCTTCATGTTAAAGCCTACCGTTGGTATCGAGCTTTGCGAGGCAAGTCAGTTCGTGTGTAGATCGCATCCATCGGCACTGCTGGCAATAACAGCGACAGACGGAAAGCCGGATCCTGCACTGAGAGACATTCACATACTCGATCGTAAACTCG
>JAKLMF010000001.1:0-46243 GCA_022813555.1 Botryosphaeria agaves | reverse complement strand
CCGCCCTGTTAGGATATGTCAGACGATGCCTTCAATATCAAGGTCGTACAAGCAATGTCATGAGGTCAAGGTCGCCGTCACTCACCGCCAGAACTCTCAGCAACGACGTTTTACCAGCATTCTGCAACCCTATCATCGTAATGTCCATCTCCGTTGCCCTATGGATTCAGAGCAAACCACCATCAGTAACGTGTCACTCGGGGTACATATACTTGCTTTTTCTTTCCAGAAGGCTGAGGGAAGATACAAACAGTGCGGGACAAGGCAACAATAACGTGACATCTGATGGGGAGTGATGGAAGTCGTTACTTACCAGAACAGGCTCAGGAGCCAATCGTATATCCGTCGAAAGAAGCCGGCCATCTTCTGTTTGTCGGACGGTGTTGGAGTTTGATCTGGGTATCGCAAGCGGGTCTTTTGCCTTTGGCGAAGCGTGATTCAGGAACCCGCGAGCGGGGCGTGCAATGTAGTACAATGCAGTAGAGTGATCAAATCCAAAAACAATCGCAACAGAATTTGAACCCGGCAAATTCGCTACAAAGTGAATGGAAGCTGAGCAAGGTCCTCGATGCAACGGCTGACGCTGGAGATGAAGCAGGTGTTGAAAGCTTCCATGTTCCATGTCCTGGGCCGCGCCGCATGCACATTCGCACCGCGGCAGAAGGGAACCATACCCGAACAGGCAAGCCATGCAGATATCGATACGAAAAAGTTCATTCACCTTGTGCTGCTCACTTCGCGCCTGGGCTTTGGTGCCGCAATACTGGGGACGAGGGGTTTGACACGGTAGCAGCGTACCTATCAACTAGAGTTGCGCTATTTCTGCCACACACCAACCCAGTCATCTCTCCACCGAATACGTCCACGATGGCGCCTTCGCGGTCGTCCAAGACAAACACCAAGTGGTCCGTCGAGTTCGATACAGCCCGCCGACAGAGACTCTTCCAAGACCCTGCCTCCGATCACACCGCGTATCCGTCTCTAGCTGCTGCTATCGAACCTCACACTCACTCCTTCAACGCAATATTCGACCGCAATGGCCTCATTGAACAGGGTCTCAAGGACATCGGCACCAAGGTGTTTCTTGACGGAGATCCTAACGCAGGACCCGAAGAAAAGGCCCAGAGGAACAGACTGAGTGTCAGAATAACGGATGTGTTCTTGGACAAATCGGTGTTGCCAACTTCAAACAAATTTTCTGTGAGGAATAGAAACATATATCCAGCGGAGTGTAGGGAGCGGCATGTGTCGTACAGGGGCAAACTCAGGGCAAGAGTGGAATACAGGGTTAACAATGGCGACTGGAAAGAGCAGGTTAGGGAGTTGGGACAGGTTCCCATCATGCTGAGGACGAACCGATGTCACCTAGAAGGCATGAGCCCTGCAGACCTCGTCCAAGCAAAGGAAGAGTCGGAAGAGCTTGGAGGATACTTCATCGTCAACGGCATCGAGAAGCTGATTCGCATGCTGATCGTCTCGCGAAGAAACTACCCCATGGCGATTATCCGGCCGTCGTTCGTAAATCGTGGATCCACTTACACCAAGTACGGCATTCAGATACGATGTGTTCGACCTGATCAGACTTCGCAGACCAACGTTCTACACTACCTGAACGATGGCAACGTCACGTTCCGCTTTTCCTGGAGGAAGAACGAATTCTTGGTACCCGTCATGATGATACTGAAGGCTTTGGTGGAGACGAACGATCGAGAAATCTTCGAGGCGCTAGTTGGACCAGCAGGATCGAAGGGTCTCGAGAACAAGCAGTTCGTGGCTGACAGAGTAGAACTGCTACTTCGGACGTACAAAGCCTACAGCCTCCATGGCAAACACAAGACCAGAGCATATCTCGGGAACAGATTCAGAGTTGTTCTCCAAGTACCGGAGGATATGTCCGACGAAGATGCGGGCACTGAGTTCCTGCGCAAGATTGTGTTGCCGCACTTAGGATCGTCCAACGTCACGGAGAGCCAAGACATAGACAAGTTCAGGATGCTTTTGTTCATGACCAGGAAACTCTATTCTCTTGTCGCAGGCGAATGCGCCGTCGACAACCCGGACGCAGTACAAAATCAAGAGGTACTTCTTGGAGGTTTCCTGTACGGCATGATACTGAAAGAGAAGCTCGACGACTGGCTCAACTCAGTACGTGCTGCGGCCACGGATTGGTGTAGGACAAATCAATGGGCAACATTTACAACGCCGCAGTTTCAGAAAGACTTCGTGCCTAAGGTATTGAAGAAGACAAACGAGAACCTCGGCCAGGCGCTGGAATATTTCATGTCTACTGGCAACCTCGTCAGCTCAAGTGGATTGGATCTTCAGCAGACCTCGGGTTTTACCGTCGTGGCGGAGAAGATCAACTTCTACCGGTTTATCAGTCACTTCCGCATGGTCCACAGAGGTAGCTTCTTCGCGCAGCTCAAGACTACAACAGTCAGGAAGCTGCTGCCAGAGAGCTGGGGTTTCTTGTGTCCTGTACATACGCCTGATGGCAGTCCGTGTGGGCTGCTGAACCACCTGGCGCATAAATGCAAGATCGCAACACAAAATGCGGATGTCTCCAAAATACCACAGATTGTCGCTCAACTGGGTGTCACAAGTACCCCAGCGGCCTCCATGGACGACAGTGTTGTGGTACAGCTAGATGGCCGGATCCTGGGTTTCTGTTCACCAAAACAGGCGAGGACCATCCACGACTCCTTGCGGTACTGGAAGGTAGAAGGCGGTCACGGCATCCCCTTAGAACTGGAGATTGGCTATGTGCCGACCTCAAACGGTGGCCAGTATCCTGGAGTGTACATGTTCTCCCAATCAGCCCGGATGTACAGACCAGTAAGATACCTTCCCCTCGATAAGACGGACTTCGTCGGCCCATTTGAGCAGCCTTTCATGTCAATCGCTTGCACGGAGCCAGAGATTGTCTCTGGTGACTCGACCCACGTCGAATACGACCCTACCAATATACTCTCTATCATCGCCAACATGACACCTTTTTCCGACTTCAACCAGTCTCCTCGAAACATGTACCAGTGTCAGATGGGTAAACAATCCATGGGTACACCCGGCACAGCAATCCGATACCGCACGGACAACAAGACCTACCGGTTACAGACTGGACAGACTCCAGTAGTACGGCCGCCGCTACACAACGAGTACGGCCTCGATAACTTTCCCAACGGTATGAACGCTGTCGTGGCCGTCATCTCATACACCGGCTACGACATGGACGACGCCATGATTCTGAACAAGTCCGCTCACGAAAGAGGCTTCGGACACGGCACGATATACAAGACTCACAAGTACGACCTCAATGAGAACTCGAGCAGACGATCCGCCAAGAGCATCAACAAGCTCTTCGGCTTCGCCCCCGGCGGCCTAATCCGTGGAGACTGGAAAGCGAAGTTGGACGAAGACGGCATCGCCCCCATCGGCGCAATGGTAGAACAGGGCGACATCATCGCCGCCTACCACAGCGTCTCCCTCGACCCCGCCACCGGCAAATACATCAACCGGGACGGCCAAACTCAGTTCTTCAAATACAAAGACGCCGAGCAGGCCTTCATCGAAGAGATCCGCATCATCGGCTCCGAGACCGGCAACGACCCGTGCCAGGCCCTGAGCATCAAGTTCCGCATCCCGCGGTCGCCCGTCATCGGCGACAAGTTCTCCTCCCGCCACGGCCAGAAGGGCGTGTGCAGCCAGAAGTGGCCGAGCGTCGACATGCCGTTCAGCGAGAGCGGCATCCAGCCCGACGTCATCATCAACCCGCACGCCTTCCCCTCGCGCATGACCATCGGCATGTTCGTCGAGTCGCTGGCCGGCAAGGCCGGCGCGCTGCACGGGCTCGCGCAGGATAGCACGCCGTTTCGGTTCGACGAGCAGAATACTGCGGTTGACTATTTTGGTCATCAGCTCATGAAGGCGGGGTATAATTACTACGGCAACGAGCCTATGTACAGCGGCATCACGGGCGCGGAGCTCGCGGCGGATATCTATGTTGGTGTCGTGTATTACCAGCGTCTGCGACATATGGTCAACGACAAGTACCAGGTGCGCACCACAGGCCCGGTCAACGCGCTGACGGGCCAGCCGATCAAGGGGAGGAAGAAGGGCGGTGGGATTCGTGTGGGCGAGATGGAGAGGGATGCGCTGCTGGCGCATGGCACGGCGTTTTTGCTGCAGGATCGGCTGCTCAACTGCTCGGATTACACGCGCGCGTGGATTTGCAGGGCTTGTGGCAGCTTCTTGAGTACCACGCCCACGGTTAGCGAGTATGGGAGGAGTAAGAAGGGGACGGGCATCACGAGGTGTCGGAGGTGTGCGAAGAGGGCGGAGGGCTGGGAGGCTAAGAGCGAGACTTGGGAGGATGGGCAGGGGGTTAGGTGGACGGGGGGGGAGGATGTCACGGTTGTGGCGGTGCCGGGGGTGTTGAGGTATTTGGATGTTGAGTTGGCGAGTATGGGGGTCAAGATGAGGTTTAAGGTGGATCCGTAGAAGAGTCGACGGAGTGAACCCGTGAGTGGGGGTTGTGTACTTGTGTTCATCGTGCTGGATTCAATCTTCTTCAGTAGCATAGCATCGCATGGCGCTCAGGAATGTTGTAGATAGCATAAATCATCGGTCGACATCTGCATAAAGTAGTCTCGAGAGCACTGATCTCCAATACCAAAACTCGAACAGGCTGACTAGCTGGCACATCTCCGGCTTTAGTATGGCCAGCACACAGTACTCCTAGAGCGCTGGTTCTTCGGCTCGCTGTATTGAGTCCGACTCGTCGAGTGCCTTCCAGCGATCATAGTCACCACAGATCCCCATCGGCCGCTCTCACATACAGGCATGACACCCCACCCTGCACAACCTCAGCCCATCATTCTCCCCATCTCCTTCTCCCCCACCATCAACACCCTCACTCCCCCTCGCCCATCCCCGTCCCCTCAGGTCCCGGACTTCCCCTCTCCTCCCGCGTAAGCAGTCTCACTCCCCCCATCGCTCCCCTCCCCCTGCCCACATCCGCCCTCCCACCCCCTCCCCTCGCGCCCTCCACCCTCCTCTTCTCCATCTCCGCCACCAGGTTCTTGAAATACACCTCCGCCGCCACCGTCGCGCTATAATGGATCGGCGTCCACTCGTACGCGTTGAGCGCCAGGGGCGACGCGCCGTGCTGCAGGAGGATGCGCACGGCTTTGAGGGCGCCGGCGGCGCTGGCGTGGTGCAGCGGGGTGTTGCCGTCGTGGTCGGTGGCGTGGGGGGAGCATGCGGGGGTGGAGGAGAGGAGGAGCGGGAGGAGGGGGAGCGTGTTGTGCTGGGCGGAGAGCATGAGCTGTGGCATGCCGAGGGCAGGGTTAGCGCGCGCTCCTGTCTAGCTGAGCGACGGACGGGTTACTGATGGAGTGGTGAGGTGGGAGGACGAAGGCAAGGAAGAGGAGAGTGAGGGAAGAAAGGAGACATACGGCATCCATCCCTAGCTTGTTCTGATACGGCACGCAGTGCGGGAACCGCGCGATCAGCAGCCTGCCCACGTCCACTCGGCCCGCGGACGCGGCGAGCATGAGCGGCGTGTCCCAGTCCGCATTGCGCGAGATGTCATGGTCTTCGTGGCCGGCGTCTATAAGGAATTCCTGTGAGGTGGAAGGGCCGGGCATCAGTTGCTATACAAGGATGGTCTTCTTTGGGAGGGAGTGGGCAGCGGAAAGGAAGACACACAGCGATCTCTAGGGAGCCCTCTTTGGCTGCGAGGTGCAGGGATGTATTGCTCTTGTCCTCGAAGTCCGGGTTCTGCAGCGCGGCGGGGTCGTTGCGGACGATGCGCTTCACGAGCAGCAGGTCGTTGAGGAGAATGGCGCGGCGGATGCGGATGGAGACGTCGATCCTGTGCAGCGGTTATCAGTTGGAGAACGTAATGGGGCTCGCATCCAGACGTACATCGTGGAAGCATGTTGGAGGGTTGGTGGTGCGCACTCTCCCTTGACTTCGGTGGGAGGTGAAGAGTAAGGATGGATCACGGACCGAGCAGGAGAGGATGTCTCTCTGCCGCTCTGAAAATGAGAGCAACCCTTTGCAATATACCAGTCGAAGTGAGGCTAGTTGTGCCAAATCCTGTCAATTTTCTGCACCATCTAGAATATTCCTGAGCTTCTTTAGACGTCGTGTACATTGCAACTGAGGAAGAGACCTCTGAGTTCCAACCTCGAAAACGTCCATGTCATGATTCCCATAATCGAACCAACGGGCGCTGATGTGGTTTGAACTGGCCTTCCAGTGCACTACCATCTTGAGGAGTGCAACTGCACAACATCGTTGGATTATGCATTACTACATGAGCTAGACCGAGTTGCCGATTTTTAAATGTACATTGGTACCATTTTCTGAGGTATTCATCCGGTCCTTCAGCCCACAGCAAGTTCAGCAGCCATTTATTCCTTCATGATACAGCCATGAGTCTTCTAAAAGTAGATATGCTGTTAATACCATTTTCTATACATGAAGCCAAAGCCGAGCCACAGAGCAAAGCAATCTGTAAATGAAATGTGTAGGCGGCCTCGGCCGAGCTTGGGTATCTGTTACGAATCAGTATGCATCGGAACAGCAGACGTGGAGAGACCCAACTTGTGAAGCATCGCAGTTTAGTCAGAGGAGCTTGAGAGCAAGGAAAGTTCCTTGATGCTACGACGACATCCTCCTGGACTCGTTGACTCAGTCCGTCGAGTAGAGCTTCACGTCGCGGGTCATATTGCCGATGAGATCCAGCTTCAGATCGTGCCGGATCTTCATAGTGTGGTCTGCCCATACGCCATACCGCGGGTGCGTAGTGATAGAAACCTCGTCAGCTTCGACGGTCCTCAAAGTCTCCAGGAACCGGCGATCAGCTCGGTCAACAGCTTTCCTGCCGTTGCAGCACAGACGGAGCTTGCGCAGCTTTGCATGACGTCCGAGAACCTTGAGACACTCGATGAGGTGGTCGTCGTGGACATATCGACGCTCTTCATTGGTGAAACCGGGGGTGACTGACGGCATCGCGTCTTCGAAGATCAGGAAGACGTCTCGCAACATGGCGATGTTGCTGGGGCCGATTGACGTGAGGAAGCGGCGAATATCCTTGAAGCCGATCTCCTGCGATCTATTGGACCAGTAAGGAGCGCGGCAGCCCCTGTCTCGCTCGAAGCTGAACTTGTTCTCGCTGTATAGGATGCTGCGGCCCTCGTTGTAGACCTGCTTGCATGTAGACAGGAGTGCCGCTGATCGACTGAAGTTGGATGGGCTGTGGAAGTCCAAGCTCTCCTTTGCCACGAACAAGAGTCTGTAGACCTTGTTTCTGAGCTCTGGAGCAAGGTCCAGAAACCCTATCGTCTTATCGTTCATCGGAAGACTATGCTCACACGGCTTGCCCACGAACTTGCAGACGCGTTTTGAATTTCGTGACGCGTGCCCAGTGCTCGGAACAGGAGCCGGTCGCTTGGGAGTTTTGAGTGGACGTGATAGAGCTGAAGTATCTAGCTTGACCACTAGGGGTCCTTGAAATCCAGGTGGGATGTTGAAGGTCAAGGTGATCCCTGCCTCTGCGCCGTCCTCAGCCGCCGCTAGACAGGAGCTATCCCATGGCGTTTCCATGTCAATGTCCTCTTGCGAACGCGCGAAGGCCTCGATTTCATCGTGCACCGAAGGAGAAAGCGGTGGCGGAGGCGGCGAGGGCGGCGGGGTTGGTGTACGAGCGCGTTTCTTCACCGGTTTCTTCTTTGGTCGCATCTCGATGTCACTGTTGTCTTCGAGCTCCACGTCGCTACAAGCATCCGAAGCGGGTGGCAAGTCTCCAGAGATATCGTCAGGTGACTCGAGTAACTGTAGGACGGCTTCATCCGGGTTGACATAGCTCGGGTTCACAGACTTCTTACCGGCGCTGGTCCTGATCGGACGACCCGTGCGTGAGTTGTAGCGGACCATGAAGGCATCTTCGCCAAGTTCTTCGCTCTTCTGACGTTCTTTGAGCGGTGACGGCTTTGTCTGCTTGCGAGACTTTGACGACACGGGATTACGTTTCGCTGGTGGACTCATATCTCTGTCCTGCAGCGTGGCGTTCTTGATGGGGTTTGAAGCTGGATAGGAACGCCGTCGTACGCCGGTCGATTCTGGTGGGCTAGCTTTGTGTCTTGCCAGTGACTTCCTTACTCTCTTTTGAGCCCGACTATAACCGCCCTAAACACCGGTCTTGTAGGTACGGTGGCGTTAGCACGAGTCCGGTTGAGGATGGACTTCGGAGTTGAGTGCGAGTTTTATATCTGGGAGGTGAGTGGTGAGACACGTGAGAGAAGTGACAGCAGCACGCCGTGCAGGCTGAGGTGGTGGTTGCAAAAGAATGACTGGCTCACGGGGTGTTCATAGACAATGAGAGGCAAGAATCGTGTAGACGCGGGGCGCGCGTTACCGTAGTGCCGCTAAAATAGAGGCTTGGTGTTTTGTGTGCCAGTGCCTACTCAAGGCGGAAGGTGATGGATATAGGAAATGCACGGGATTCATGTGAAAGCACAAACGGAGATACGGAGCTTGGACCTTGCTTAGCGCGAGCTTGAGGGCGATTGCATACATATGGAGCCTCAATGTTCGAGTAGGCAGGGCAAAGGACACGAGACGATGTTGCGTTTAGAAGCGGTAGTGCGCATATTCACCACGTGTCGGGCGTGCTGGCCAGTTGCGGAAGCCACTCGTATTGAAAGCCAATCCACATCAGCACTACCCGTGGCAAATAGGTCAAATATTCAATGCATTGCTGCCATACATCATCCTCCTCACGCTTCGAACGCTCCCTCTCGATGCCGGCCATCACTGCCAGACACCTTACATGGAAACACGTGTGTCCTCGAGGCAAGGATGATACACCGCCAATCCGATCAGAAAGTGTCAAATTGTTCCTCTAAGGTGGTGAAGCGGGCCCGGGACATGTCAACACCACCCGCTCCGAAGAGCGAGTGTTGGAGCTGCCGTAGAGGCCGTCTCGTCATCTCGGATTTAGTTGTGTGAGGTCCAAAAGGAGCGCGATCCTCGTCGAACAAAAAGTTCCATTGGAGCCGCTGCGGGCGGGCATTGCCGCTTTACGCTTCTAGGACTAGCAGCATTGAAGCTCTCGCCATGACATGAATTCGGCGGCAACACTCGCCCAAAATGACCTGCACTGCACCTCTTGCTTAGGTACAGCCGGACCATGTCGTCCTTTCGGAGCAGTTGTAGAGCTACCAGCTCGCTGCTATCTCGCGCAGGCCAGAGGCCAATTGCGCAGAAATGCCGCTTCAGCCTGCAGCCGCCGCAGTGGCGGGGCATGGCAATGTCCCAGGAAGGCCAGCATAAGGTGCGTTATCATGGTGAACTAGTTGTTCTTGGAGGAATGCAAGCTGACTACCTTTGCAGTTGCTGTCGGCCGACCTCGAGGATGCGGATCCAACTGTGTACGAAATCATACAGAAGGTGTGCCGGATGATGGTATTACCACTCGATCGGTCTCTAACATCAACATCTGTGTTGTAGGAGAAGAGACGGCAGAAACATTTCATCAATCTGATCCCTTCTGAGAACTTCACATCACAAGCCGTGCTCGATGCGCTAGGAAGTGTAATGCAGAGTATGTGGACCGAACTGCGAGCGACCAGCGGATATTGACCGACTCTTGCTAGATAAATATTCTGAGGGCTATCCTGGAGCGCGTTACTATGGAGGCAATGAACACATCGATGAGGCAGAGCGGTTGTGCCAGCAGCGTGCTCTCCGGGCATTCGGTTTAAAAGAGAATGAGTGGGGAGTCAATGTGCAGCGTAAGCTCCTTCCTCCCTCCGTCCAGGATTGCTAAATTGACATCCCATTACAGCTCTGTCCGGTTCCCCAGCTAATCTCTATGCCTACTCCGCGCTACTGAATACTCACGATCGCATTATGGGTCTCGACCTTCCTCATGGTGGCCACCTGTCACATGGTTACCAAATTCCTAGCAAGAAGATATCTGCCATCTCCAAGTACTTCGAGACACTGCCATATAGACTCGACGAAAAGACAGGATTAATTGACTATGAGAAACTGGAAGAGCTAGCCATGCTCTATCGCCCGAAGATCATAATAGCCGGCACATCGGCATACAGTAGACTTATCGAGTACGACAAGATGCGAGCTATATGCGACAAGGTCGGAGCATACCTGCTGTCTGACATGGCGCACATATCAGGCCTCGTTGCCGGTGGAGCCATCCCCTCGCCTTTCCCATACTCCGACGTGGTCACTACCACAACCCACAAGTCTCTGCGTGGGCCTCGAGGTGCCATGATATTCTACCGGAAGGGAGTCAAGAAGGTAGACAAGATGGGAGTGGAAGAGATGTGGAACTTGGAGAACCCGATCAACGCTTCAGTCTTCCCCGGTCATCAGGGCGGTCCCCATAATCACACTATCACAGCTTTGGCTGTCGCACTACAGCAAGCACAAACGCCAGAGTTCAAGGAGTACCAGCGGACTGTAGTCAAGAATGCCAGGGCACTGGCAGATCGGCTAGGAAACCCTAGGGACAAGGGCGGTTTAGGATACAACATCGTGAGCGGCGGCACCGACAACCATCTGGTCCTCGTCGATCTCAAAGACAAGGGCGTCGACGGCGCGAGGGTGGAGCGTGTCCTCGAACTCGTCGGTGTAGCCAGCAACAAGAACACAGTGCCGGGCGACAAATCCGCTATGAAACCCGGCGGGCTCCGCATGGGCAGCCCAGCAATGACCACGCGTGGCTTCCAGCCCGACGATTTCCGGCGTGTGGCGGACATCGTTCACCGCGCTGTGACCATCACACAGAAGCTCGACAAGGCCGCGAAGGAGCATGCGGAGTCGAAAGGCAGGAAGAACCCTGCCAGCGTCAACGCCTTCAAGGAGTATCTTGGCGAGGGTCAAGACGTCAACGATATCTTGCAGCTCCGCAAGGAAGTGGAAGACTGGGTGGGCACGTTCAGCCTTCCGTGGGAGAAGTCGGGTTAATATATCTTCTATCTCTTCATCTGAGCGGCAGCGGGGGGGTTTTGCATACGCGGCACTTCTGGCGATTGGGAGTTGGACGGCGCAAGCCCTGGGGTTCGTACATACTCGATCTTCTTCTTCTTTCTCTGTTTCGAATTGTGTGTGCAGATAGCAGCGAACAACATCTGGCATCTACGGTGATTTGTTCATTGGCGACGACGGTTTCCGTGACATTGTAGGCTGCTGGTATTGTTCTCGATTCCTACAAGTACTTGAGTGATGCTGGTTCCGTCCATCTCTCTTCTTTCCACGAGCCTACCTCCGCAATCTCGGCTCAAGAGTTTCCGTCACTTTCACTTCATTTCGCGTTGAACTCCACTCACCCACTCGCTCCCGCGCCTGGCCGCGCCTTCGAGTCACCCAACCATCCAGCAATCGAGAAGATCCCACTTCTCAATAGACACCCTCAATAACCGCAAGCCAACCACTGCAGAGCTTTCATCATGGCGTCTACACCAACAGCATTCCCATCCGCCTCTCCACTGTCCCCAGTCTTCACACCGTCCCTCGCAGCCCCCCCTCTCCCCACAACAACACCAACAACTTTCGACCTCACCGCACGCTCCCCCATCGGTGCCATCATCCAGCCCCAACCCCCCTCAACACCACCACCAACACCGTACATCAATGACACGACGCCCTCGATCAGCCCCTCCGACTGGATCTCCCCAGTCGCGAGATCCTACAGCCTCACCATGGTAGCGACGCTGCTGCTGCTGTATGCCGGGGCGTCGGCGCTGCTGCTGCTGTATCTGTGGGCGAAGGGGTGTATTGACGGACGACTGGGGTTGCGAGTCAGGGCGCGAGAGATGTCAGTGGCGGAGACGCTGGCGAGGTTGGAGGGACGGTGGGAGGGAGATAGAGCGGATTACGGACAAGGGAGAGATGACGTTGTGGGTGGTGGGGGAGGGGGGGAGGAGAGGAGTGGGAGAGTGAGGGAGGCATGAGAAAGGAGGGGGGGTTTGAATGAAGGGACTGGTGCTGGGGCTGGGGACGCGGAGAGGGGGGAGGGGGGAGGTGCGGAGGTTGAGTTTGGTGGGGGTTTTGTGTAGATGGATGGGTTGGTCGGTTGGGCTTGAATCTGGTGCGCTGCAGGTGCGAACGTCTTGTTCGAATGGGACTTGGATCGGGAGCCGAGCAGGGGAATCTGGACATATTGGGTCGATCTCTTCAAGCGCGTCAGAAATGCAGGCATTTCGACTTGGTAGAACGGATGCAGGACTGAGCAGAAGGTTTCAGAAATGCTGTCAAGCGTTTTAGTAGATCTGATCTGAAACCGATGCTATATCGTTGCTCGTTGCTCGTGCGTGGGGTATCTAAATGAGCATGTATGTACAGAAAACAAAGATCGACCTCCGAAGATTGTGTCGAAGAGTGAGATTAATGCAACAAACGAAATACGCCCTTCGCATGCATATGTGCTGTTATTACAAGCATGACCGGCCATGCACCCGCTAAAAATGCTGCTTCTTCTACAACGCCCGTCTGATTTGGTTTTCTAGCTTGACCCACGCGCCGTCAAATGAACGCTGGCGTCAATTCGCGCGTTCGACTCCTACTGCGACTCCGGCTCGCGCCGCGCGGCGAGCGTGCCGCTGCCGCTCCGTAGCCCAGCACCTCTGGCCGGTCTAGATAAAAAGGGTCGCTCTTGCCCCTCGTCGTCCGCGTGAGCACCGTGCCGGTCGTGGGCGGTCGACTGCCACCGCCGCCGCCGCCTGACTCTCGAAGACCGCCTGAGCCCGCTGACGCGAGCGACGTCCTGTTGCTGGCGCTTTGCCGCGGCGAGCTCCGGTTCGATTTCGGGACGAGGTAAATGCTGGGGATGTCCAGTCTGTCTTGGTTGACGAGACTCGAGGTCGAGTGGCCGGGAGCGGTGACGGCGCGCTCTGCGTACTGCTCGGTGGTGGCTGAGCGTGGATGAGGTAACAGTAGTGTGCTGGCGCTGTGGGTGCGCATGTGGACTGGTTTGCGCGGTGCCAGGAGCGTGCTGTGCACAGATTCGGCCGACCGGGTTGGGATGGATGTCTGGCTCCCGGACAGCAGCCGTTTATAAAAAGGTCGCGAGGGAACCGGTTGTTGTTCTGAAATCCCTGTACGAGGTGGTGTCGATGGAGCTGTGCTAGGCCGGGACGGATCCGGATTGACCACGCGTAAGTTCGTTGAAACTGGATCGCGGAACGGGTCTTCCCAGAAGGATAGGTTTTGCCAGAACGTTGGAAATGGTGAGCCTGGTGGCGCGCTCTGCACGCGAAGATCTCGGATAGAACGTGGGGCAGGCGAACGTGGTGGCGACCGTGGTGGTGAACGTCGCGGGGCAAGGCCACGATCGAAGAAGTCGGATTCACGGACAGATACATCCGAATCGCTGTAGTTCCTTCTTGGCCGGACCATCGCTGTAAAAGTCTTGATTTTCTCCTTTGGGAACAACTTCTGTGCCATCACGCTGAGGTTACCTGCCGAACCACCACGCTTGTGGTACGGTTGACGCGCTCTTCGGTGTCTAAAAAACAGAAACAAGAGCAGACCAATGATCGCAAACCCTGTTGCACCACCCACAGCACCTCCAACGACGGCAGCTTTGGATGTGCGGGAAGAATTCCCCGAGGGACCATAGTAGTGCCCGTCAAGGGGACCGTGATCTCCCGTTGGTCCTGTCGTCGCGAAAGGGCCAATCCAAGCTGTCCCCGAAGCGTCTGTGGGTGTACTAGGCAGAGATTTTGTCGATAGACCACTTGCGGAACGGCTTACGCACTGACTTGTGGAAGCGGTGGGTGACAACGCACGCGTCGAGGTCCCACACTCCACACTCCGAGTTGTAAGGGACGTGAATGTTACTGAGGCAGCGGGACGCGACCCGCTTGAAGGCTGCAAGCTGAACGAAGGCACGGATGTAGGCTGAGATAGAACGGGCCCATTTCTGGTGGTATTTGTACTCGATGGCGGTGGTATGATCGAAGATGCTGCTGGTGTGTTCTGTATGGAGGAGGACGAAGAGAGGGTTGCGGAAGGTGGCGGCGCAAGAGCTACCGCCTCCGTAGTGGAGGATGATGGTGCCGGTGGCACACTGGACGTGGAACTCGAGGATACAGGCGCTCCTGGAATGAAAACCGCTGGCGTGGACACAAAGAAATTGCTGCTGCTAATGCTGCTGGTGGGTATCTCTGTGAATGCTGACGACGATGCTAAGGATGTTGTTGACAATGAAAGAGACACTTCTAGTGTCTGCGAAGGAGGTTGCGATGGAACTGACGGACTCGATACCAGCGCGGTGCTACTGACGTCTACGCTGGAGGGCGACGCGAAAGTTGGCAGTCTTGTCTGTGAGCTCTGCGATGTTGTAGACGACGAGGTTGTCGTAGACGTCCCTCCACTTCTGACAGCAGTGGTTGATGCGCTCGTCGACGCGCTGGTAGACGCGCTCGACACGACGGTGAGTAAGGTCGACGCATTGCTGGAGGGAAGGCCCGTCCTCGAGGACAGAGGCAGGTTGACCACCGTAGTAGCCGTGACTATCTCGCTGACTGTTACGATGGCTGTAGCATTGCTCTGCCGTCTAACTCTTCTGCAGCGCTTCTCAAGACGCGCACCTGGAGGGCCCACCGCGCAATGCCATGGGAAGACATCCATGCCGGAAACATGCCAAAAGCAGTGAGAAAGGAAACAATGGAGAAGAGGTTAAAACAAGCATACTTGACCTTGGGAGGAAGGCCGACGGGAGGCTTAGATCAGGCATGGCGAGTAATAGGAGTAACGCCTCTCAGTGGCCGTTCACTTACCGTTGCACGTCCCCAATTTTCTGGGGAGGCTACTGGGATGATCAGAGGTCGGGGTGCATGTATCGCAGGCGTCGATTCATCGGGTTAATTTCGAGGCCTGTCGCGTTTCATGTTGGCGCTGTTGCCACACTTACTGAAGCGCCGTCGCCCATCCGCACACGATACGAGCCATTGCCTATTGCCTCGTGACGGCGATTTGGCTTTGGGAGGCGACGGTTGACGCAAGCAATCATTGACTTGATGGCGACTTTGTTGATCATGTTGCGCAACGAGTGAGGGCGGCGTTGTGGAGCAGCAGGAGATTGACAGGCTGTGCATGGGCGCCAAAAATAAATGAAGCGCCAAACCCGATGCGAGCAGTGAGGCTTGGCCCTCATCTTCGACCCATCAGTGTGGATAGCCCTGGTGCAAGTCGCCGCGAGGCCGGAAAAAAGCACAACCACGCTTGAGACAGCATGTTTCAACGTCTGGTCACGCTGTGTAGACGCTGTCAAGAGACGGAGGGTGTGATAGGGGTTCAGTCGTTCCCGCGTGCCGAGTTTGATCTTCCGCGTGGATAATGTTTGGCTTCCTTGGTGGCAGTGGTAAGTCAGCACTTTGTATTGGCCGTTTCAGCGCTACATCTACTCCAGTCAAGCTACTGTCCTGTCTTGTGATCGCTTCTTCTTGGTTAGTGCGATAGTCCAGTCTGTTTCGAAACTACTTCAGACGGGTAGCAATGGATGGCTGTCACCGCCTGGTGTGAAGCTGTCCACACCCCACGTTCGAGCGGCACTCTCCCCCAGAGCATGATTCTTGTATGCCCGGTCATGACAAGCTCGCGTATCTTCTTCTTACGCGAGATCGATCACCAATGCACTCTCGAGTCGTTGTCGCATGTACTGTGAAACGCCTTCGTACCTTCGCATGTCATCGTGTTGTGTAGCCTCAGGAATCTCTTAACCTCTCTAAGAGGTGTATTCTAGAATGTGATTGCCGGCTGGTCCCGGTAGTTCCAATTTCTTTGAGGACCTTCCCAACCGTTTCACAGCCATAAACTTTCCTCAACTATTCAGGGCACATTTGCTAAATTCTTGCGTTGTCAGGCTCACTACTTGCTGGCAAGTATGACACCGAAAAGGAGAGGCCTGCACCACCACTACCAACACCCGTGACATTTCCGTCATTCCGTCCACCACCCGTATCACCATCACCAGCGCTCAACCACGAGAAGCTTGTCGAGCAATTCGCGCAAATCCGGAAGCCTTCAGATGTAGGAATCGAACATTTCAAAGCGTTGAACATATCCTTCGAACCACCATGTGACCTCGAAGACATCCTCCCCGAATCAGCCGACAAGGATTTCTTCCTCCCACCCAAATCATGGTCCGAAGAGCCCGCCGACAACGACATCCCATCCGCTACCCCCAGCACCCCCCGCCTAACGCACAACGGCCGCCCATGGCCCACCCGCAAAGACTACTACATCCGGCTCAAAGAGCTCCTTATCCCCAACGACGACGCCTACTCTGCCCTCAGCCGCAAGCCGCGCGCGGCCCAACCCCAGAAGCCGCCGCGCCTCGCGCACTTCCGCCGCTTCTGGGAGGCCCTGGACAGCATCGCGTACTACTGGGACACCAGCCTGGACGAGTACATCCCGGCCAAGCCGACCTCCGACGACGGCGACGGAGGTAAGAGTGGGCATGGCGACGGCGACAAGAGTGAGTATGATGGCAGTGGTGACGGCGCCACCGCACCGCCCTCGTCCCCCCAAAAGCCAAACCCAGCCACCCCTCTCCCCTCCTCCTCCCCCTCAAACCCACTACCAGGCCTCTACCGCGGCCACCGCATCTCCAACGGCCTCTCCTGCCCGGACTCGGACCGCACCGCCGCCCTGCAGCACTTCCTCGAGCCGCTCCTCTGGCCCTTCGGCCTGACGCTCTCGCCGCACCGGCGCCCGCCCCACGTCGCCGTGGGCGCCGTGCGTGTGCCGGCGCGGCTGCAGATGGCGGCGTGGCGGCCGCCGAGCCAGAGGGACAGGGCGAGGGGGGGGTGGCTGGAGGGGCCGGTGTTGGGGGGGTTGGGGAGGGGGGAGGGGGGGTTTGGTGGGGGTGGTGGTGATAGGGAAGGAGGAGGGGAAGGGGAGGGAGGGGGAGACGGAGGGGAGAAGGACATGATCGACCTGCTGCGCGAGGTCGCGGCGCTGCTGTGTCTGGCGCAGGAGCGGGCGAGGGAAGGGAGGACGGAGGTTAGGCCGGGGGAGGGAACGTGGTGGGGTGTGAAACCCCGGTGGGGAGGGGGGCTGGGGGGTGAGGTTGGCGAGGCGGGGGGAGATGCGGAGGAGGCGCTTGGGAAGGACAAGGTCGAGGGGAGCATGGGGGAAAAGGGGCGGGGGGGGAGCACGGTGGGTTGGAGGGCGAGGGCGCCGGTGGAGGGCCAGCCGAGGCGCAGAGTGTCGGCTGCTGAGGCGTGGAAGGTTGTCAGGCCGGGCTCTGGGGTTTGGGATCCGAGAGTGGAGTATCGCGCTATTGGGAAGGACGAGAGTGACGAGTGCGACGAGGTGTGCCTTTCCTCTTCCCGGCGTGAGGTCTCCTGTTCCCTCTGCTAACGCACCTCCAGGTCTTCATCCTCTCCTCGCTGAACCACCACCTCAGCATCGTCAAGCTGCGCGTGCATCCCCGCTATCTCGAGTACCTGACGCACGGAACCGTGCCCGGGTCGCCGCCGGCTGACGCGTCATGGAGCGCGCCGAAGCTGCAGCGCACGCGCTGGTATGATCTCTTTGACATAGAGGACCGGATGGAGGCGATGAGAGGGGTTTGGGGTGTTGTGGGGTACCTGGCCAGGGTGCAGGATGTGGCGGACGTCGAGGGGGTGGCGGACATCGAGATGAGGGATGCGTGAGGGGTTTGCGTGTTCGTCGGGGTTGGCACGAAATGTTCGTGTGAGGTTTGTTTGCGAGACTGTTGGGGCGGTATATGATAGACACGTTACTGGTGCACTTCTACGAATAGACGACTTGTGCGACTACCTACACTTAGCCGCGAGAACCTGCACTTCGTAAGGAGTTTCTTTGGACACCCAGCTGCCTCAGTCCTCTTTCTACCGCATGCCGTATTCGTGCTGATGTTCGACTTCTAAATCGACACTCTCATGCAAGATCCATTTGAAAATTATGTGAATAGACAGCAGCGGCGAAAGCCTCCACAAATCTTCGAACTGTGAACACATCCATATGTGCATGGCCACGGGCATGATCTGCCACAGTTTCCCTCTCTGCAGAGTAGCAACCGTGCTAGTGATCGACAGTGGCACCTCCGGAATGCAGGCCCAACAGTCAAGCGCAGTTAAGCAATGCTCAGCACAGACTATCGTGGTTTGTGTGCCGCTGCAATGATACTGCAGGAGAGGTACGGCGCCTCTATACGCAGTGCAGGCCGCCAACGGCCCCCATCGGGAAAGCAGTGATCGTGCACTATTACCGTCACGCTGCTTTCCTCTGCTTAAACTCCTCAATCCATCCCGCAGCTTTCGCCTTCGGCAGCACATTGACTCTCACCAGCCCATCCACAACCTCCACCTTCCCCGAGCCCAAGATCTTGATCAGCGGCAGCTTCTTCCCCGCCTTGATCAGCCCGCCCGCCGCGGTTTCCATATAGCACTCGACGCCCTCCAGGGCATACTCCCCTTCTCGATCCCACGGCAGCGGGAAGATGTAAGACAGATGCTCGGCAAGACTCTCAGTCTCCTGGAACGCCTTGACGAAGTCACTCTGCAGATGCACCGGGTACAGCAACACCACCGGAAACGCTAGCGTGGACGACGCGTCGAGCGGATCCGCAAGCTGGATCACCGCATCTTCCATCTCCGGCGCCTTGCCCGTCGTGCGCGTTCGGACGTTGCGCGTCTTCAGCGCGAGTTTGAGCGTCGCTGCTTCGGCTCTCTTGCGCTCCTCGCGCCCGCGGCGCTGGCGGGC
This sequence comes from Botryosphaeria agaves, assembly GCA_022813555.1. NCBI lineage: Eukaryota > Fungi > Ascomycota > Dothideomycetes > Botryosphaeriales > Botryosphaeriaceae > Botryosphaeria > Botryosphaeria agaves. The sequence continues at coordinate 27,475 of JAKLMF010000001.1, read as the reverse complement.
GACGGCTTCGAGGTGCGCCGCGCGCTTGGCGATCTTCGTGGCCAGAGCCTGGAGCGCGGCGTTGCGGCTGTCGACTTCGAGGCCGCGGGTGCAGGCGTCGTCGGCTTCGGGGAGCTTGTCGAGGGCGAGGCAGGCGGAGGCGGAGCGGTACCAGGCCTTGACGTTGAGGGGGTTGAGGCGGAGTGCAGCTGCGCAGTCGAGGGTGCAGGAGCGGTAGTTTTCTGGTGGATGTTGTCAGCACTTTTTCCAACCATTGTGTAATATGGATGGTGCATAGACGCACTTAATTCTAGATTGCAAAGCGCGCGGTTCACAAGACACGCCTCCTCGATCTCCCTCTCCTTCTTCCTCTCCTCCACCTCATCCACCTCCTTAAGCTCAACCTCAGCCTCCCCCTCCCGCTTACCCTGCTCTTGCCCCAGCCCCTTCAGCGCCGCCAGTGCTTTGTCGTAAAACGGCTTCGCATCCGCCCACCTCTTCAACCTTGCCTGCTCGTTCCCTTGCTCACGGAAGTTGCCCGCGATCTCAGCTCTTGTGCCCTCGTACGCCAGCGCCTTCAGCGCTTCCAACTCCGCGTTCTCGCCGCCTTCCCCATCCGTCTCCTCGAGACTGGTCATGAAGAGGGGCATGCGGTTCAGCATTTGCACGACTTCGTCCGCTGTGTGCTGCTTCACGAAGGCCATTTCTGGCGGCATTGCAGCGGAGGCCTCCTTTACAGATTCATCTTGGCCGGGCATGGTTCCTGTCATATTGCTGGAAGTCACTGCCGCAGGGTTTTGTTTCTGGAGATGGGCAGCATCGTTGAACTTGTCTATGAGTTCATCGACAGAAGACATGTTTGACCGCTCAAGCACGGAATTGTGATAGTGTCTAGTACCAATTGTGTGAAGCAGTTTTTCCTTTACATGTTGTGCTTGATGAGACCCAACTGTGGTGGTGAAAATCCTCAAGCCGGATATGCGAGGCAACATTAGGAAAATGACGGGATATCAGTTGTACGTAAAGCGTCACATATTTGTACCACTACTTCTGAAGTATTCCTCAAAGCCGTCCAACTTGATGGTATGTGCATCTTTCGGTGGCATGGATCGCCCGGCTTGAAGTTACCTTACAGTCAAAGTTGGACCTCTGTCGTCCTTTAATAAGGCTACTTAATAACCACGTCAATCCGTCGCGAGTGGTGCCCTTGTTGGTGGCAGTTGGACCATATCATGGAAGATCAATCCATGTCATGATCCTTGCAGCTCATCATGTTCATTAAACGAGCCGCGTCGATCGCGAAGCCCCCTTCACAACGCTCTCAACGCTCTGGAACCATAAGCCGGGTAACAGCGATGGCCCTGAGATATTGCGCTAAGCAAGCCAGCATCGCGTCAGGAAACACTAATGACATCCCCATGCGAGCCACCGATGCCTGCATATTTAACGACCTGTTTGTGCACGTGTTGCGAAGGAAGCTTGCGAGCATGGATGCCCCAACCACGGTTCCAGCCTCCTACCACTGAACTTTATATTGCCTCTGCAACAGCTACCATCCCGACGGCGAGGAGCGGCCGGAAGGGAGATCTCCAGCGCTCCGAGTGTAGTGTACAACTCAAGTCGTCTCAATCCTCGATGCTGTCTCATTCTGCAACGGTTATGTGCGCAATGCTGTCTTACTCTGCGACGGTTGTTTGCGCAATGCAAAACGCACGTGTTCGAACGGTTCATCCGCGCAGATAGAGCTAGACTGCGAGTCAACGGTATCCGCCGTGCTCCAACGGCCTGGTGCTGTGACGGCCGTGCAGCAGCACGAGATGAGGCGTTGGACCGGAGCTGCGCGTGCATACGGAGGAGCCCACGCGGTCGAATCGATGATTCAATCCGGAAATGATCCACGAACTCACTCTCCTGCGTAGGAGAGTTGACTCTGAATCACAATGTTCCTTTGTTACTGACATCGCTCGTCTCTTCGGCTTGTTACATGGCCAATGGATGTGTTGCACCCAACCCGATTGTACTGCCTCATCCTCTCCGAGACACGCAGCCGCTGGATCGGGGGCTCGGCACTGGCGTCAACTGCGGATGAGCCCTCTCTCTCCACTCGGACATTTCTCTCGATTCCATCGCCTATCGAGGCCTAGTATGGTGACCGGGCGTCACCCAGGGCGTACCCCTGAGTCTACCGCTCATCGCCAACGTGCCAATGGTGTTCCTCGCTCAGCTCAAGCCTGCGATTTCACGCGTCACACCGGCGCCCCAGGATTTGGAGAAGGTTCGACGCTCATTTCTTTTGGTTGATGTGTCAAGCCATGTTTCTCATTGGCAGGCCTGGGGTGCTCTCTTACCGTTCTTGCATTGCGGCATTGCGGGCGCCCTGCCGTGCTCAGCAGCTGTTCCTGAGCGCGGATCCTAGTGCACAGTGCACCGTATCGGTGGGTTTGATATCAGCGATGCATGTTCGCACAAGCTCCCTCCTCCATTGTTGTTGTAACTATCTGCAAGACGTTTTCCTGTCACCTGTAGGTTGAAACCCAGAATCGCGGTTTTGTCATTGCTTTCGCCTGCAGCATCTCGCATCAGTACACGGGAGCTACCACTAGCTCTCCAGAAGGTTATCCGGACTTTGTTTATATCGGAGATCTACACCATAACAGACGTTGTACGGCCGCATCCAAGGAGAAGGAAGCTTGATGTTTTGTGTGCATACGCAGTGTGGTAAGATATGACACAAGAGGAGCTATTGCATATAGGATAACGGATGCAATTGACTCTGGAAAGAGTCTCCACTGAATCGGAGTGCTAATAACTTGTATATTGTTGCGCCTTCCAGATTACTCCGTATATCCAACTCATCATTACCTCTGAAAGCAATTGTCATTGTCCTCTTGTCGACATCTTCACAAATCGAACCATACCTCGGCTCCAACTCGTCGCATTCTTTGCTCTGCATATCTGCGAACAGACCTATTGTCTCGTCCGAAAGTCAAAAGCGCAAGACGGGCACGACATATCATTAACCGTGTCTGAAGCGTTGATCTAAAAGAAGTTCCCAGCTGCAGGGCTCTCATTGCTTGGAAGATGGCCACATATACGCGGCACATACCCAACGCACGTTAGTTATTGATTGAGATACCTTCTGGGCAATTATGACCTGAGTTCGCTCAGCCGACAGAGCACACCTCATAGGAACGACGCTTCGGCCGTCTGTGAAAGAAGACTGTCGCTTGAAACCCACTTCTCCTGAGCCGGCAATATGGCAACCGATTACTTTCAAGACTATGAACTCTACGGAGTGGGACAGGCTCTCCCAACGCCTTCGGACACGCCCTACCAGACCCCAATGGTCACACCATCGTCAAGACGCTTCTCACGGAAAGGAACGCCGATGTCTTCGTCCCCACCACCACTTCCGTCGGACAGTGTCGCCAGAATCCAGGATGTAGCAAACGATGAAAGCGTCTCCGTTCTTGATCCTAGAAAGTTCACACCAACCCTGCATGCTTCACTGGTCTCGGAGATCCTGTCTCTACGCCGGGAACTCGATACAAAACACAAGTTTATTGAAAACCTAGAAATCAATCTACAGACTGCAAGAGCTGAAAGCGATTTACTGAACTTGAAATTAATGGACGCGGCTAAGGAGGGTCAATCCGTCAGGTGGCAGCTCCAGCAGCTGGAAACGGGGACCTTGTCCATCATGGAAGACTTGGCCAAGGAAAGGGACAGTGTCCAGATGGTGAACACTGATCTGAGAAGCAAGCTTGAGGCCTCAGAAAGGAAGATTCGAGGGCTTGAGGATGATGCAGATCGCAATCAGACCTTGTGGGAGATGGACAAGGAAGCGTGGACAGCTGAGAAGCGGTCTATGGAACGTCAAGTTCATGTTACCGAAGTCCGACTGAAGTCTGTACTCGACGAGGTTGCGGCGCGCAACGAAGTTTCCTACCTTCAAGGCGATTCTGCAGAAAGCGAGGACAACGACGATCCATGGGACAGTGGTCTTGGTAATGAGAGCGACACTAACAGTGTGCAAAGCACAACGCCCCGAAAACCGCCCAACAACCGCAGAGGGCACTCCAGGACAATCAGCAATAACAGCCATAAAAGCTTCAGACACAGCCAGAGGTATTCTGTGCTCAGCGGCGCAGTTTCAGAGGCACATGCTCGGGCGAATGGCTTGAGCCTAGCTGACGAGTTGAAGTTTGATGAGGAAGAGGAAGACTATATGGCTGAAACCGGAGACGACGAGGAAGAATATCGGAGCCATGCAGTCCGCGCGAGAAAGACCATTGATTCACGTCAATCAATGTACCAGGATGAGAAAGCGAAGCGAATACTCGGGATTGTGTTTGAGGAAAGAAGTTCATCCTCCATCGTGGTGGGCCTGGAGGAGCCTACTGAACACGAAGTATCTATGATCGACGGCTTCGCCAAATCGCACGATCCCCGCCGCCTGTACGTAGACGCAGGAGTGCAATTTTCGCCAACTTCGCCGCCCCCGGTCCCTACAGTGGACATGCATGATGTCGGTGTGCAAACAGCAGTTCCGGTAGAGCAGATGGAGACCAGGCAACCTAAGCAACATGGCTCAGTTCAAACCCCTACTCAGACGCCCTCCCAATCCAACCTTCAAGAACAGAAGCTCCCAGTAACGATGGTGTCATCCGCATGCCAGACCATGGACGAACCTTCAGACTCTGCGGCCACGCCTAGGGCACCAGTCCCTCTTAACGATTTGAACATGGCAACGCACGAAACCCAACCCGAGACAAGTTCTGCCTCGACGCAGACAGAGCTTTCAGAGAAGACGCAGCCCTCCATGGCAGATATTCCACCACCGAGTCGAGCTCCTCCTCCCCCTCCACTTCTTATACCTTCGATTGCCATTCACCCACCATCAAGTGCACCGTCATCCCCCAAGGAAGCGAAGCTGCCACCTGGAACCAAGAGTGTGAGCTCTCAGACCACTTTTAGCTCGCTGGTTCCAACGCGCTCAGTGTCGATGCAAACAGAGGAGATACGAGTCGACCAATGACGGATCAAATTACCGCTGCACTTGTTACCATCTACTCTTGACTCTATCCTCGCTAAATCTTTACCCCCAAAACATCAACCATCACCAAGTATCTCAAGCCTGGGTAGTCATGCCCCTTCGTATCCATGGCGTCCTGACGACATACCATCTTCGCCGCCGATATCACCGTCTGTTATGCAGACAGAGGATCGCTACCCTGGCAACAATGACAACGGCCCGCTTGTACTGGGTCGAGGCGATGGAATCAGGCGGCCTTTCAGGTCAGCAAGCCTCTTTACAGGCTTCGATGATTCACCAGCCGCCGACATAGGGCATACCGACGAAACAAATCTGAACGATGATATATTCAAACCGATAGCGAACATGGTGCGATCCTTGTCTGGCAGAACGCTAAAGCACGTGCGACCGTTTGCAAACCCCCCGACACCAATATCGGAAGATAAAGAGGTTGCGTCACCCGCAGGTGCGCCCACCATGAACTTAAACCGAACTCAAACCTCCGGGCTGAGAAGTGCACGGAGCTCTCCAGAGAAGCCGTCGAGGGTCACAAAACCACTGCGTACTGGTAGTATCTCCAAGCAGCCGAACATGCGGCGTGCAGCTATGATACAAAGTGGAGCTGCCGCTCATCTCCAGAATCGTTCACGAAGTCCTAGTCTGGGCAGCATCGCATCAAGCAAGACCAGCGAGCAATCCGCTCGGCCACCATTCCCTGTTCCTGCACGATCTAGCTCACGGCGGAGTCTCACGCTCAGCAAGAGTGAAGGAGCTCAGTCGCCCACACCTCGTGGTGGTAATGCCTTCTTCGGACGCCGTCCGCCTCCGGGTAAGCAAATGGAGCGTAAGGACAGCTTACGCAAGGTGCGGTCCGTCGCAGCGATAGCAAGGCATCCACGTAATAGGAGCCAGTCGCCGATCAAGAAACCCCGAGACGTGGCGGGCCACGATAAACTACCCCTGTCACCTGAGACCATCGTTCCTATTGTTGAACGCAGCCATATCGCACAGCGTTTGAGCGACAAATTCGAACCATCTAACAGGACATCGTCGGTGCCAGATGAATCCAGAGACAGCTCTGACGAACATGCCACTGTCGTCGACGCAATCGCCGCAACAATGGTAGGCGAATGGATGTGGAAGTACAGGCGTAGACGCAACTCGTTTGGCGTACAGGAGTCCGCTCATGAAGTTGGGAACGACGAGGCCATCAACTTGGCCGGAAACGGTGTGCGGCACAAACGCTGGGTCTGGCTCTCCCCGTACGAGCGTTCAGTCATGTGGAACAGCAAGCAGCCCACGTCAGGATCAGCTCTCATGGGAAGGAGCGGACGGAAGTGTAGGGACCAACTTTCGTGTCGTCGCATTCAGTGCTAACGGGTTTCAGTGATGATAAAATCCGTCTTGGATGTCGCCGACAACACACCTCTCCCCAAGGGCGCTGGTCCTGGAGCACTTTTCAACCGATCCATAATCATCTTGACACCGACCCGAGCCTTGAAATTCACCGCTGTATCGCAGGAAAGGCACTATCTATGGCTCACAGCCTTGTCTTTCCTGGCACACTCACCTCACGCTTCTCCAGAACTTACACAATTGTCGACCGTTCCAGAGCTGGATCCCGAACAACTGCAACCCAACCAAGCAACCCTCCTCCGTCCCTCATCCTCTCGCAGTCCCGCCCCCTTCTCAACCGACGACCCAGCCCCCTCAACCGAACTGCGCCGCCACGCCAGCGCCAACGACCAACACACCGACCTCCCCTTCGACAAAGCCGCCAGCCCGCCAACCGTCCCCCGCTACTCCACGCACGGCCGCAAGCGCAGCTCCACCGGCCCGCGCCTCCCCCCACTCTCGCACCTCTCCCTCCGCAGCTTCTCCAGCGCCGTCCCCTCCTCCTCCTCCGCCACCGCCTCCTCTTCCATCCCGTCCTCGCTGCGCAATAGCATGCTCGCCGAGTCCAGCGGCCGCAACTCGGAGGCCAACAGCTCGGTGCGCGGCAACAATCTCTTGGATGCTGTTGTGGGGACGGTGAGGATGGAGGCGTTTGTTGAGTCGGCGAGGGCGAGTGAGGAGACGGCGGCGGTGGGAATGAGGGGCGGGGGTGGGGGCGGAAGGAGGAGGAGGAGGAATAGTGGGTGGAGTGGTGGGACGGATAGGAGACGGAGTGGGGTTGTGTTTGGGGATGATTTTGATGCGTTCGATCCGTTTCGGGGATTTTAATATGTCCTTGAGCTTTAAGGAGCCCCGCGTTTACGACAAAAGAAAACGTCTTTAAACGAGCAAGGAGCTGGGTGCTTTGATTTCGATCCTCGTCACATCTAGGTTTGGTTTTTCCTATCTCACATCTGGGCGTTCATCCTAGGCGTTATCTGTGAGAGCTCGGAACGTGGCACACGAGATCTTTCTCGCCTTCTTGGGGGTTTGAGAAGGTATTCGGTCGTGCAATGTTTAGCATCTCTCCAATTTTGCTGGTTCTGAGCTGTCTTCCTCTCTCTTATATATGCACTTGTTTTTGAGTTCATCTTTACACATATACCCTTCTTGTCAGCCTTACTTTGGAGTCTCAGCTTTGAGTATTCTATTTCGGTTCCCCCAAAGCGTTTTATCTGTCATATTACTGTAGATTATGAGCATACATAGACACTCCAAAGCGCGCTTGTATGAATATTCCCTCCTGCATACAATGGACAATCCGAGTCAAAGACCAATCCATCTTTCTGCGAAGGGTTAACCAAAGCTGTAAAATAGCGTTTGTCATCGAATGTCTGTCTTGTTGCAACCCGATTGTTAGGAGGAAATCCACACTGCAGTGAACAGTCTGATCAGAAAGTACTGTACGGACAAAACACTATCTCAAAACGCACGAGGGCTCGCATCTATTTGCCATCACAATGACTTCGGGGTGTCCTCCGGCTGTGCAGCTACCCGACAGTTTATCCAGTCGTTCGACGGTAGCTGCAGTGCTACCGAAACGGGCGAAAGGCTTTGGGTCGTTTATTATGCCTAGGTCGAAACCTCAATCTCTGAACAAACTTTGGGTTTGCTTGTACATCTTGGGCCGACAGGCTGCCATCGTATATCAATATAGTCTTTGCGCCTCTCGAGCCGGGCAAGGTACGATCTAGAGAACCACACGTTGCCGGCATATGATGTCTTTCGGAAAATGCACTACTACCGGGTATACGTCCAAACAACTAACCCTGTCTGCTACCTCAACACCCCAGTGATATCCTTCCCCAACGCACTGACCCTATCCTCCAACCCGCGCTTCTTCCGCTCGAGCTCCCGTACCTCCTCCTCTTCTCTCCTCAGATCCTCCTCCGTCATCGGCGCTTCCGCAGGCGGCGCAACCGGCACTTCATCCACCACCTCTTTATCCCCTTCATCCTCCTCCCCATACTCCCTCCTATTCATCCGACTCAACCGTGCCGCCTGCTCCGCAACCCTGGCCTCATACTGCTCAATCGAGCCCACAAGCCGTCCATGTCGTTGCCGTAACTCCGCGATGCGGTCCAGCGCGCCGGGTATGGGACTATCCATCCATCATCAGCACACTCGTCCTTCATAAAGACAGCACTCGATCCAGACTCACTAGACACTACATAGCTTTTCCGCCCCCTCAAGCAGCACCTCAACATCCACCTCCCCCCTCTCCCTCTCCCGTCCCTCAAAATGTCTATACCCAAGCCCACTCCCCACGCCCCCGCCGCCACCCCTACGAATCCGATCAACCAAATCACCACCCAGCACAGCCGCGACAGCGGTGTTCCGCCTGGGCGCTCTCACGGCGTTAGTGCCGCCACCAACACTACCGTCGATGACGCTGCTGCGGCCGCTGGCGTTGAAGGTCGTGGTGCGTCTGTTGTTGTTTGCGCCGAAGGTGCAGGAGGAGGGGTCCTGGGCTCTTGGCGGGGGGGCCGGAGGAGGGACGGAGAAGAGGGCGCGCTCGTGGGACTCGGTGTCGCGGATTAGGGTTGTTATGTCGTGCGGGTGGAGGAGGGCGTTTGTGAAGATCTTTGGGGATGGGAAACTGGGTGGAGCTGTTAGTATTGTGTGCAAGTCATAGGTATATAGGAGTGGTGCGGTGTTTTTGCAGGGATTGACGTACGGGAGGTCGGCAATTGAGGCTGCGCAGAGGGATATTTGCTCGAGATGAGCGGAGAGGAGGGCCATTATTGACATTGGGTTGAGTGTGTAGAGTATTCTCTTGATGGCTGTGAGGGCGAGTAAACAGATGCGACGCGGAACCCGCGTCAGTGTGCAAACGAGCCAAACATGAGCTCTACTTTCGTGTGCACTCCGTAACTGCTGCTTTCCTATCAATTCACTACCTGAACGCCATCAGTAACGACTGCCTCAGAACCTCACCTTCTCCCATCTTACATACCCACCTTCTTTCCACCATGGCCGATAGCATGGAAGGCGTAGTCCGCAGCGACGAGGAGCAGACGGCTATCAACCCGGAGGAGAAGACGGTGTCCGGTAAGTCAACATCATGTCTGAGCAGTATTCTATGGAGAGCAGCTCTAGAGAAAGCCCATCCAAGCGCTTGTCTCATTATGTCTACACTTCACAACATATGCGAACCATTCTAGTTGCACATGTGTACTTATGTGGTCCGACAAGTGCCGCTGACGCCTCCATAGACATCGCCGCCAACTTCGGCCTGCTAGAACGCGCCGTAGCTCAGTTCGATACACGATTTACTCTCCGTGCACTACGCTCGATATCATCGTTACGGAAACGGTTGTCGGGCTTGGTGCTTTCTCAGGCTATATTGCTGGCTTACTCTCCGGAGGACGCGGCGGCAAAGGCGCTGCTGGAAGCTACGGGGGAGGATGTGGCGGCAGTTAAGGGCAAGGTGTCGCAGCTTGAGAGCAGCGCGCAGCTTTCCAACAAGTGGACGAAGCCGAAGAACAAGGATGTCGTGCCTGAGATTGAGATCTACTTAGGCATCTTAATACAGGTCAGGATGTGTGCAAGAAGTCTCATGGGGAGGACAGACTAACGTGTCTAGGTTCACCTCTACGATTCCAAGCACTACGAACTCGGCGCTCGGTTCTCTTCACACTTGGTGGACAAGATCAGGGAGCTGAATCGCCGCACGCTGGACTCGCTCGCCGCTCGGGCGTACTTCTACTACTACCTGTTCCACGAGGAACTAAATCCCAAGCCTCCATCCCGCCAGTCACCCGTCATCTCTATCCGCGCCAAACTGCTTGCCGCGCTACGAAGCGCAGTCCTCCGCAAAGACCAAGAGACACAGGCTGCTGTCATCGTCCTTCTTCTCCGCAACTACGTCTCCACCGCAGACATCACTCAAGCCGACCTGCTAGTCGCGCAGACACAATTTCCACCAACCGCACCAAACAACCAAGTCGCGCGGTTCATGTACTACCTAGGCCGCATTCGCGCCATCCAGCTCTCCTACACAGACGCCCACGACCACCTAACGAACGCAACCCGTAAAGCCCCAACCAACCCGGTAGCCGTAGGCTTCTACCAAGCCTCGATGAAATTTCTCGTCGTCGTCGAACTCCTCATGGGCGACATCCCCGACCGCGCCATCTTCAGCCAGCCCAAGCTCGAGCGCTCGCTAGAGCCCTACTTCAAGCTGGTCCGCGCCGTGCGCGCCGGCGACCTCCAGGGCTTCCTGCACATCGTGAAGAGCAACACCGCCGTCTTCCACAAAGACGGCACGTACACGCTCATCCTGCGCCTGCGCCAGAACGTCATCCGCACGGGCATCCGCATGCTCTCGCTCTCCTACTCGCGCATCTCGCTGCGCGACATCTGCATCCGGCTCGGCCTGGAAAGCGAAGAGTCAGCCGAGTACATCGTGGCCAAGGCCATCCGCGACGGCGTCATCGAGGCCACCATCAACCACGAGAAGGGCTTCATGGAGACGAAGCAGAGCGGGGACGTGTATGCGACCCGGGAGCCCGCGGACGCGTTCCATGAGAGGGTTAAGGCGTGCTTGGCGCTGCATGATGAGAGTGTCAAGGCGATGCGGTTCCCGATGAATCAGCATCGGTTGGAGTTGAAGAATGCGCAGGAGGCGAGGGAAAGGGAGAGGGAGTTGGCGAAGGAGATTCAGGAGGGGGATATCGATGAGGATGATGCTGCGGGGGATTTTGAGGGGTTGTAGGGGTGGAGAAGTGATGGTGGTGCGTTGGTATGCGAGGGCGTTTGTTGGAGAAAGGATTTAGCTGTAGACGTGAGCTGCGCTTTTCGAAAAGCCAACCTGGCCTAAGAGCCTCTGTTTTAATATTAAGGATCGATGAATACACGGGGTTTGGAAGCCTGCATGCAAATCCTGATGTGACCATCGTATCATGAACTACAACAACCTGATAGCCTCAGTATGGGCGGCAGATACTGCCCTCCGGACGGGTGTTCCTCGACACATCCGTGCCTTGTAGTAACCACAGTCGGCGTAAACAGGCCCTTGATGGCCTCCAGCTCGGCCCCAATACGCCTATCCCCAAACGCCGGCCCACTTCTATCATCTCCGCACCCCCTACCCCATCCTCCCCCAGCTCCACCCCACCATCCCCACCTAAATCCTCATCCCCTTGCTCCTCAGCACATTCACAGCGCTCAACCCCGTATACCCAACCCACTCCCTCGCATCCCTCCACCCCTCCCCCACCCTCCTCAGGCCCTCCAGCCGATCCTCCACGAACCGCTCCGTATCCTTATAATCCGGGGAGGTGTCCTGCGTCATGAAGACCTCGCTGGCCGCGTACAAGGTGGCAAGGGAGGCGCGCTTTGTGTACCACGACCCGTCGACCGCGGCGTCCCCGGCCAGGAACCAGATCTCGTCGGCGAGGGCGGCGAGCTCGCGCAGGGAGGCCGGGAGGTGGGTGGGTTGGGCTGAGAGGGCGAAGGCCTGTGAGAGAGTTCGTGTGTTAGCTCCGTCCCATTCAGTAGTCCGTGCTGGAGCGGGCGTGCGTGCGTGAATGGGAAGCGGTAGAAAGAGTGCAGCCACACGATGTGCACACGACCACACACGCACACACAGAGCACTCCATCCTCTCCCATCCCATCCGCACTTGAAACTCGGCAGATCAACTCACCTCCGTCAACCTCCCCACAACCCCACTCTCCACATTCCCCCTCAACCTCTGCACCACCAACCCCCTCACCTTCTCCCCAACGCCCATCTGCGCCCCCTTGCCCACACCCTCCCACACTCCCTCCGCAGCCGGGAACTGCACCCGTTCCTTCAGCCCCAGCCTCTGCACCACCCGGTGGAACAGCACCAATTCGAACGCGCCCCGGGGAAACAGGTTCGCGGCGGTGGCATCGAGGAAGCCGGCGTCGCGGGCGCCGAGCGCGAGGGCCGTGGCGCTGAAGCCGTGGGCTGGGACGTGGGACAGCGCGGACGTGAGGATGGCGGTTTCGGAGGCGGGGTAGAGGGGTTGGGGGGTTGTTTCGTAGGAGTGGTATTGGTGGGTGCGCTGGTGGTGTTGGGGTTGGGTTTGTGGGGGGAGGAGGAGTGGGCGGAGAGACGTGGGCGGGCGGAGCATCGAGCGGGCTAGCCGTGTTGATGGCGGCATTGTAGCGATGGATGGGAGATTTCGTGGCGGGGAGTTGATGTGAGGATGGGGGTTGGTGGTGTGAGGAATGTAAGATGTCAATGGAGGAGCTATCTCCGGTATGTCCGCAAAGAATTTTGGTCGAAGTGGTTTTGTCACACTGTCGGCACATAGGTCAACGGAGCAGTGTTTAAGTATCAGAATTGGGCTGTCAATATTATGGATTAGTTTCTATATGTGACTTGGGATGTGCAGAGATTCCCCTTTGAATCTTATTAAAACCCTATGCGGTCCTCCACCGCCATCTCCCGCTCATCATCCAGCACCTCCATCTCCCGCGCCAGCCTCAGAGCCTCCGCCTCCATGCGGTCGCGAATAACCTTCTGCCACCGCTGCACCTTCCACAGTCCGCGCTGCGTCGACTCCAGCCCCCACACAGCCGCCATGTTGCCCCCAAACCGGCCATGCTGCGCCCCAACCCACTGTTTCCTGATCGCGTGCAGCAGATCCAGGGTGCTGGCGTCCAGGTCTATCCCGCCGTTGTCCATCTCCTGGAGCAGGTCGTCGATGCCCTGGAAGTCGGCGTAGGTGTGCCAGTGGGCGGCGATGAGCTCGTTGTAGAGGAGGGTGCTGGCGCCTAGGGCGTAGGAGATCCTGCCGAGCCTTTTCACTGCTGGAAGTAGGGAGAAGGTCAACAGGGAGGACGGGAATTCTTGCCGTAGCTGGCGGATTGCGAGAAGGAGGAATGATGGGTAGTTGGGGCCGATGATGCGGATGTCTGGCAGTAATTCCTCTTTGACTGGCTCCTTTGAGGGCTCTGTCGCTGCGGTCCCAGTGGCAGGGGAACCTGCTTCTTCGGCGTCTCTCTTCTTTTGAGTTTTCCTAGAGCTTGATTTCTTTGCCTTGGCTGTTTTGCGTTGTTGCTCCTTGTGATGCAGCTCCAGCCGCCTGACTACCGAGAAAGCCTCCTCTTCGAGCACCCTCCAGAGATCCATGTCTGTCTTGGCTGCACGCATCAGTCCCTCCACACGCTGAGCTTCCTTCTCCCGTTCTTCTTTCACAGGGTCCCTCTCTTTCTCAAGCTCGAGAGCCTGCTTCAACAGCTCTATGTCGCGCTCCTTCTGCACAACCTTCTCCTGTGCGGCCGCAGCCAGTGGCCGTAAAAAAGCTGGGAAGCGATTGACGAAATGTTCTCCTTGCAATTCAGGCCGTGCACTCGACTGCGACTGAACGGCCCGCGCCAGGATTTTATCCAATTCACTAGATGCTGAGCTCTCTCCTTGCGCGGCGGCGGCGGCGGCGGCGGCCTTCTTCTTGGACTCTGGTTTTTGCACAGGACCTGCCACGGCCATGTTGAACAGCCGCGCAAATGTCTGCCGCTCCACATCCGTGATGGTAGATTTGCGCTCGGCAGGCTCGAGGACGGTCCCATCATCAAACGGCACACCCTTATCTGACTCCTCGTCATCAAACGGCACAGCGTTGTCCCACTTCTCTTGCAAGGCTCGTAAGGCTAGCGGTGAGTCTCGGTTGACCCGGTGCCATGGTTGTGAGGTTCCTGCTCGCTGTTGGATTGTGCGGGTCTGGTAAAGGAAGGGCAGGAGGGTGGTAGGACGTGCGGAATGGCCGCTGTTTGAAGGTAACGAGGATAGAGCCTGACGAGCGATAGCTGAGCGGACCATGGAGGATGGTTAGTTGGTCTGCTACACTGTACTGAACGAAGATCAGAAGTTTGAAGTGTCCCGCCCCTCGCATGACTCGGCCATGGCGTTTGCCAGCAGGGGTGGAGCGGAAGGCAACGCGATGCGCGCCTGAACGCGTCGATTCAACTTGTCATCTACGTAATGATCTATTGAACCCCGGGTAGATCTCAGCAGCAGGAAACCCTCATACCGATTCACAAGCGCAAACACACCAATGGCACGCGGCCCTACCGCCCAGCTCAGCGAGTACGAGCTGAAACGACAAGAGCAAATCGCAAAGAATCAAGCCCTCCTCCGAAGCCTTGCCCTCGACGCAGCTTCGGCCGGTCTAGCGCCTGCAGCGCACTCACCTCGCTCGTCCACTCCCTCGAGCAACCGCAAGAAAGCCGCCCCCAAAAAACTCAAGGTCGAAGAGATTGTCCCCCGGCGGACGTCGTCCCGTCTCAGAGGCATTGTCGCAGACAGCGAGGTCGCGAAGCGCAAAGCGGAAGAGGAGAATGAAGCGCTGCAGGTGGCTGAGAGGGCCAAGAGGCAGAGAGTCAGCGGCGACCTCAATCTGAGTGATATCGTGGTCAATGGGGGCCAGTGGAACCAGAGCGGGAACTTCCTGTCGAATTTCGGTCCAGCGAAGCCGTATGAACGAACGTTCTCGGCGGAGGATATCAAGGAGACTACGGATAAAGAGCTCAGGGAATTACGGGAGAGAATGAGTGGGTTGAAGCTGTGGGAAGGGTTCGAGCCAAGCAGGATCAAAATCACCCCGGAGCGCATATACTCTCTAGGCTTTCACCCTACAACAGAAAAGGCGCTCGTGTTCGCAGGCGACAAGCTGGGCAACCTGGGCATCTTTGACGCCTCGCAGAGTATACCGGAAATCAAAGCCGAAGACGACGACGAAGAAGAATTGGATGATTCCGACCCCGTAATCACAACGATAAAACCGCACACCCGCACCATCTCCGCTCTCCAATTCAGCCCCACCGACCCCAACGCCCTCTACACCGCCTCCTACGACTCCTCGATCCGCAAGCTCGACCTCGCGAAAGGCGTCGCCGTCGAAGTCTACGCCCCCCCCGACTCCCCTTCCTCCTCCGACGACCCCATCTCAGGCGTGCAGATGGCCTCCACAGACCCTCACACCATCTACTTCACCACGCTGGACGGCCAGTTCGGCATCCACGACACGCGCGCGCCGGCCGCCGGCAACACGGGCGGCACGCAGCGCTTCCAGCTGTCGGAGAAGAAGATCGGCGGCTTCACGCTGCACCCGCTGCACCCGCACCTCGTCGCCACCGCGTCGCTGGACCGCATGCTGAAGCTGTGGGACCTGCGCAAGATCAGCGGCAAAGGCGCGTCCCGGCTCCCCTCCCTGGTCGGGCAGCACGAGAGCCGGTTGTCGGTCTCGCACGCGGCGTTCAACGAGGCCGGGCAGGTCGCGACCGCGAGCTACGACGACACGGTCAAGATCCACGACTTCAGCGGCTGCGGCGCGTGGCAAGCGGGACATGAGTTGGGCGAGGAGGAGATGGGGCCGGCGACGGTGGTGCCGCATAACAATCAGACGGGGAGATGGGTTACTATGTACGTCCCTCCCCCTTTCCTCCCCTTCCAACCCCTCTCCCCTCATCCCCCCCCTTTTCCCCATCCAACCTCCCCTCTCCCCCCCGCCCGCCCTTACTGATCAGAATGACCCACTGACTCGGACGAACCGGGCAGCCTCCGCGCCCAGTGGCAGCTCCACCCGCCCGACGCCATCCAGCGCTTCTGCATCGGCAACATGAACCGCTTCGTCGACGTGTACACGTCCAGGGGGCAGCAGCTGGCGCAGCTGGGCGGCGAGGGCATCACGGCCGTGCCGGCGGTGGCGCAGTTCCATCCGAGCAGGGATTGGGTGGCGGCGGGGACGGCGAGCGGGAAGTTGTGTCTTTGGATGTGAGGGGTTTGCGCATGGGTGGGATCGATTTTGGGGGGAGGGGGGCTTGGGATTGGGGGAGTGGGTGGCTGAGAACAGTAAGAGGAGTGGTTGATTGGAGAAACGATCAGGGAGTCTTGGATAATGGTTGGGGTTTCTGCGTGCGGAAGAGTTGGACCGGGGTAACAAGCACGGGTTGGGCGGTGGTTGTTCAGGGGCGAGGTTTTGAACCGTCTTGGTCCGTCAGTGAGGTCTGGGGCTATTGGTTGTGGTGGGTTGGGAACGCGAGCGATGAGCGCTTTCACGGGTCAGGTCGTATTGTTTCGACGGCGTTGGCTCCTGCGGGTGGCTCGTCTGGACTGACACGTCCAGATGCTCTCGGATAGACATCACTCTCGGTGTGGTTGGCTACGAGGCTGAATCTGCGGTTGGAAAGACGAGATGTATCGATATGAACCTGTTAATATAGACTACTGCAGAACATCGAACTTGACTAATGACCGGTATTTGGTCTCATGTAGGAATGCGAATGACTGCAGAAATCTTCTCGCGAGCGTCTACCTTATGGTATAAGCCCGGGCATAAGGCCCATTAATCATGGACGACATAGAGATGCGAGGGAGTTCGTCTGTATCGAGAAGACCCCCAGCGGGTCGAGTGGATGTAGCAAACTAGACGAACCACTCCTCTATAACTTAGCTCTAATACCAAGAAGAGAGAAGGAACACAACCAGGATGTGACTATCCCTCAAGAGCTTAGAGAAGTTCGATAACCAGCGTAGTTGTGGTGTTCTTAGGTTTCGCTCCCACGAAGGGGTCCCTCCAACAAATGGGAACTTTCTTGCAGAGGACAAGATGAAAAAGTCTGGCGTCCACTCGAACATATGTAGGCAGTCCCTCACATCACAACTTGCAAAATGAGTGACCAACACATGCATCACGAACAGCGCAGTGAATTGACTATTTGATATACCGCATTCCGCTACATCCTCTAGTCACAAGCAAAATACGCCATATACCAGCCATCACACGCGACAAACCTACGCCTCGAGCTCGAACGCGCCCGGGAAGCGGCGCATGTTGTGCTCGAGCGGGCCCTTGTTGCGCAGGAACTGGACGTACGCGCCGTCCACCTTGACCTTGCCCTCCTGGCGCATCTGCACGTACTCGTCGCGGCGCAGCGGCGTGAAGCCCCAGTTCTTGGACACGATGATCTTTTGCCGGCCGGGGAACTTGTACTGGCAACGGCGCAGCGCCTCGATGGCGGTGGCGCGGTCTACGGAAACAAGTCAGCCCTAAAGCTTTCCGTTTTACTGACGACTGGCATAGACTTACGGGTATCCCTCGTCCGCACACTGAGGATAATCTGGCCGATGTTCACACGGGCGACGGTACCGTTCGGCTTGCCGAACGCACCGCGCATACCGGTCTGAAGCCTATCTGGACGGTTGTCAGTCCCACGGCCGCGGTAAAATGGATGTGGCAAGAAATCTTACCGGCTCCGGCGCACGACAACATCTTGTTGATACGGATGACGTGGTATGGGTGGGCGCGGACACGGAGATGGAAACCTTCCTTTCCGGCGATCTTGACGAGGTACTGAGGAGATGTCAGTCACCATTCTCGCTGAGAATCCTGACCCAGGGACTGTCGCTCAGAAAGCCGCAGAGATGTTGATCTGCCACTCGAGTGATGGCACAATTCCTCTAACTTTCTAACCACAGGCCCTCTCCATCTCTTGCGCGTGCATTCTGTCTATTTACCTTGTTGGCCGCAATACGGGCGGCTTCTAGCGCCTCAGAGCTGAGCTGTTCATACTCGTTGGAGACAAGGTGCACGCAGAGAGGGAAGTCGTCGACACCAGCCCTCTTCCGGCCCAGGTCGAAGATACGGATCTTGGGGTCGGGCACACCACGGTTGAAGCGGGACTTGGGGTACGGCTTGTTCTTGCAGTAGCGGTAGCAGCGCGCTGGTCGACGGGCCATTTTGACGGTGTTGAAAGGGGTGTTGTGAGGGTGTTGCGAGGATGATGGAGGCGGCGTGAGGATTAGACAGCGATTTTGAGGTCACTGTTCTGTTCTGATTTCAAAGCTGTGGCGGGCGTTCCCGTTAAACGAGACCGAAGCTAAGCCAAATGTGGTCGCTCATCAATCATGTAACATTTGTAATGCACAATGCAAGCACAGATAAGTGATTCTTTAGGGACACTCAAGTCATGATATAGCATTTCAGTAGGTATCGAACAAGGCGAAGCATACATTAGAGCTTCTCGTGCGTCACAATACACTCAAATCCGCAACGCCATGCTATGCACCTCCCCATGACTTTCTCGATCCTCAGAGCCTGTCGCCTCGCTGCATGAACTCTATGCGGCTTGGGAGCTCAGGATATCGGAGTCACCAGCATCCAAGATGGCCATGGTGCTGCATCGGAAGAGCTTTCCGCAAGCGGTACCCAGCTCAATCTGCATCGTCAAAAGTTAGCATCATCCCACCCTCCGGAGTCTTGCGCGAGACGCCTTCGCAGGGCGGAATCCTATAGACACGAGCGGTCTAGTCGTTGGGTTGTGCTGAAGCTGTACGAAATTGACGACTTACGTTGTTTCCAGCCTATAAACGAATCAGTAAATGCATCCAAGGATATCAACGCGACAGGAGACTTACGAAGTGGTGGACGTTGGTCTTGGACAACATGCTGTAGTACTCGAGCTCACTCTTGCGGAGAGGGGGGGCTTTTGACGTTAGTTGGAGGTTCTGTTGTAGCGCTTCTAGGCCCGAGACGTACTGTTGCCAGCAATGATGACGAGCTTGGCCTTGCCGGATCGCAGGGACTTGAGCGTGCTCTTGTATCCCAGAGTGACTGCAAAGACGAGCGTCAGCGACTCCGGTTCTCTGCACAAGATGTTCAGACAGAGCTTTCGCACCCTTTCCGGACTTCATCACCAAGGCCAGACGGCTGTTGATGGTGTCCTGGGACTTCTTGCTCTTCTTTGATGGTGCCATCTCTGCGCTTCAGGAAACTGTGCTGCTGTGTCCTGAGGATTGGTGATTGATGCGCTCCGGTATGTCGAACTCTGGACTTTTCGCGAGAGTTGCGACAAAGTGTGGGCGCGGGTGCGCCAAGCGGTTAACCGAGATGCGGACTCCTTGATCCCTGCAGCTCAACCCTGCTCGCCTTACGGCCAACGGTCTAGAGTGGGTGACCACGTAAACAAGGCACAAGTCTTCGTGAACATCCCATTGGAGCGACAGCCTTCGTTGGGATGCATGTGCTTGCATGGTATTGCGCGCACACTTCTGAAACTGTCCAATAAGTCGTGGGAAACGAGGCGGCTGCACACCTGGGGACTGCCTCATATCCATGTCGCTGGGCAACCGGCAAGTTATGCTGCTGCCATGTGAAACAGCGCCTCATCGATAACCATAATCTCCAGCAAATTAATCAACTCTCGCACCCCTCAACTGCTTACAACCCCTCGTCTCTTCTCAAGTGATGCTCTTTGTTTGTGTCGAAACCTGCTATAACACTGCTTGAATCCTGGTGTGAGCGACACAAGTAGCTGCGCCGCCTCTTTCTATTCTTAGACTAAACTTTAACCAAACTTCTTGTGACACGCCGAGAAGCGACGCAACAAATCGGCGACTCCAGCTCCGTACGAGGTTACCTTACCACCATTCGGAATGTCAGCCGCAGTCAAGAAACCGCCTGTGCTAAGCACGTCTGGCCGCGTCTCCTCGGTCCACCCCGCTTCACCAAGTACTCTCAACAGGAGTCCGTCACGAGCTTCGACCCCAACAGCTTCTGGTAGC
Organism: Botryosphaeria agaves; assembly: GCA_022813555.1. Classification (NCBI taxonomy): domain Eukaryota; kingdom Fungi; phylum Ascomycota; class Dothideomycetes; order Botryosphaeriales; family Botryosphaeriaceae; genus Botryosphaeria; species Botryosphaeria agaves. Next base: position 7,493 of record JAKLMF010000001.1, on the reverse strand, counting down.
GGTGTTTCGAGGACCAGGTCTGTCAGAGCATCGAACACTGCGCCTATCTCAGCGCGAGCATCCGCCCGGAGGCCTGCGGCTGTGTCCAACTCTAGCCAGGACGACTCATCGTCATCGATGCCCACGGACGAAGACGCTAGGGCAGAAGCCGCTGCTCTCATGGAGGACCTCAAAGAGCGCCTGCAGAGAGCCGAGCAGGCCTCTGAGGAATACCAGAAGCAGATGAAGGTGTTGCAGTCACGCCTCGATGATGCGCATCAAGAGCAAGGGAAACTGGAGGAAAGAGTCCACGAAGGAGAAGAACGAGCTGAGGATTTGCAGAACGAGAAGAAGGAGTTGACTCGCCAGCGACGTGAGCTAGAGGGCATATACGAGACCGAGAGTTTGGCAGCTATGGAGGAGAAGGAGGATGCGCAAGCTCGCGAAGACGAGCTGCACGGCATCATCCAGCGATTGAAGGACGACCTCGCGCAACGGGAGTCTCGGCCGGGACTGGGCGCAGATGGAAGGTTGTCAAGAACATGTACGTCTGGCCACTGTCTATACTGTTTATTCAAGCGCTGTACTAACACGAAGTAGCGAGCTTCCGCAGCAATTCTTCGCAAAGCTTTGAAAACGGCCACCTCGCCCCTTCGTCCCTTCAACGGAGCGATTCCAGGGGTAACTCCAAGCTATTATTGCAGAAAGATAAGATCATCGAGTCCCTGCGGCTAGAGCTCGCCGAGCATCAAATCAAAATTATGGAACTAGAAAATATGGGTGATGGTCGTCTAAGAGAAATTGAAAAGACCCTCCTCGAGACACGGATGACCAACGCTCGACTCATGGAAGACAATGAGAGCTTCCAGCTCCTGCTCAGCGAGAAGACCCTCAACGGCGACTTCTCACGCGGAGCATTCATGCGCCCCTCATCAGCTCTGTCAGAACGCGCCCCGTCGCGGACGGGTGCGAGCACCACCCTCGCCGACGAACTCTCCTCCGTCGCCGAATCGGACACCGAAACCCGGCGCCTAGAATCCGAGATCCACTCGCTCAAGGACCAGAACAAAGCCCTGACCCTCTACATCAACAAGATCATCGACCGCGTCCTGCAGCACCAAGGCTTCGAATACATCCTCAGCACCAATCTCGAATCGCCCACCCGGCCCGGCGCCCAGATCCAAGCACATACGACGGAGAAAGACCTCCCCCCGCCGCCGCCCACGGCCAAAGAGAACACAGCACCTCCGCCCACATCCTTCCTCCAACGCGCCAAATCCGTCGCCCTGGGCGCCAACCGCACCCGCCCGCGGCCGGTCAGCTACATGCCCCCCCACTCCACCCCCGCCATCCCCACAACCACAGGCACACCAACCAGCGGACACCCAGACTCCGCGCCCCTGCAGCGCTCCCACTCATTCCGCACCGCCGCCGCGCCCGCCCCCGCCCACCGCCGCGCCAACTCCGAGTGGCACAGCACCGCTGCGTCGGTGGTCGGGAACATGTACCGCGGCCCCGCGCCGCTGCCCACGCCGCCGCTGGCCGTGGGGCCGCAGCGCACATCCTCCTTCTTCGGGGCCAGCGCCGCGGCCGCGGGCGCCTCGGCGCGCGTGCCGTCCGGGAGCAGCGCCACCCCCAGCGTCGACGGCGAGGAGGGCGGCGCCAGCAACAGCAACAGCAAGCGCTTCAGCGGCGGCTCCTCTTCTGCTGGCTCCGGGCCCGACGACGGCGCGAGCGGCGCGATGCTGGACACGCCGAGCCCGCCGCGGAGTCTGGCGAGCAGTGGGGAGAGGGGGGGAGGCGCGGTGATAGCGGGGAATCGGATGAGGCCGTTGCGGCTGGTGCGGGAGGCGGAGGAGGAGGTGGCGGCGAGGAAGAGGGCGAATCGGGGGAGTTGGTGGGGGGGGTGGTTGGGGAAGGGGCAGGAGGGGGTTGTGCAGTGAGGGAGATGAGATGAGATGCCTTTGAGGAGGGTGTGCGAATTATGGGTGTGGGTTTGTGGGTTGAGGGTGCGGGAGGGCGTTGGGATGGGATGGCGTTTGGGATGAATGGGGTTCTGAATCTACGGCTGTTTGCTCGTTGGTTGGTGAAGTAGGACTATTGTTCGATTAGTGATGGCATACCCATACACACAATCCTGTTATATTAATAGTCAGCTCACATCATCGCCAAATCGTTGGTGCTGCTTCCTGCATACGAGGCACACAATGCAATTTTATTCCAAATATCGGGTTAACAGTGTTGCATTCAAGTACATTGTGTAGGAACCTCTAGCGTCTTACTCTATTATCGAACTGACGCCCCTGCGCCAACATTGACCCGCTTTTGATGCACCGTCTCGATCTACCGGACGACATGTCTAGTATCTGGTCTACACGCTGGGCTTGATGCTTTCCCTAGAGCCACAAATCCCTGCCCGTCAAGTTCACCAACGCCGACACCCAAGTTCACGCACACGTCCGTCTAAATTGCTCCTTTTTCCACTCAGTCGAACGTGATCTTCGTAGCTTTCTTCGTCGGGTCAATATCCTTGACAAACGCGCCGTAGGCGTCATGCGTCTTCTTCTTGACCGTGGTGCCAAACTTCAGCAGCTCATCCGGCACGGGCTGATTCGCAGCTTTCAGGACGTTGATCAACCTGTTCCCATACAATCAGCATCTCACTTTATCATGACCAAGCCACAGCAGCAGTCATCGAACTCACGATCCCGAAAGCCCCTTGTCATGCTCCGTAAACAGCGTGATCGCCTTGCCCTCCTTGCCCGCCCTCCCCGTCCTCCCAATCCGATGCACGTAGTCCTCCACCGTGAGCGGGAACGTCACATTCACCACCAGCTTGACGGCCGGGATGTCCAACCCCCTGGCCGCGACATCCGTCGCCACAAGCAGCGGCACCTTCCCGCTCTTGAACGCCTCCAGACTCGCAGAGCGCTGCACCTGGCTCAGATCGCCGTGGATACCCGCGACCCGGAACCCCTTCGCCCTGATCGTGTTCTCGACGCGCGTCGCCTCCTTCTTGTACAAGCAGAAAATCAAAATCCGCTCATCTTTCTTCGACCCGGCGGTGTGCTGCCGCAGTATCTGCAGCAGCCTCTGCTCCTTCGCATGCGGCTCCACCACCTCCACGCTCTGGCTGATCCGCACATTCGCCCTCAACTCGCCCGTCGGATTATCCCCGATGCTGACCCTCACCGGACTCCTCAAAAAGCTGGCAGCCAGCTCCCGCACACTCGGCGGCCACGTCGCCGTGAACATGAGCGTCTGGCGTTGCGCACCGGGAAGACACACGCCCACGATCTTGCGCATGTCCTGCTCGAATCCGGTATCCAGCATCCGATCCGCCTCGTCCAGCACCAGGTAACTCACGCCGCTCAGATCCGCCGCGCCCTCAGCGATCAAATCGTTCAGCCTCCCCGGCGTCGCGACAACAACCGCCGCCGTGCGGAGCGCCGCCCGCTGCCCCTCCTTGGCCACGCCCCCGTACACCACCACCGCCTCCAGCCCCGCCGGCTTGCACAACTTCTCCAGCTGCTCGTGGATCTGGCACGCCAGCTCGCGGGTCGGGCTCACGATCGCCGCCTTGACGCCCCGGCGCTGCGAGGCTGGTAGAGACTGGATGTGCCGGATGCAGGGCACGCCGAAGGCCAGCGTCTTGCCTGAGCCGGTTTCGGCGACGCCGATGACGTCCCGGCCGGCGAGGAGGCTGGGCCAGGCGGCGGCTTGGATGGGGGTGGGGGAGGTGAAGGTTGCGAAGGGGGCGCGTTGGGCTGGGTCGGTGATGGGGAGGTGGGCGAAGGAGGTTATGGGGCGGTGGAGGGGCGTGGGGTTGACGGGGTCGCTGATGCTGATGTGGTTGGAGGTTAGGTAGGCGTCGATTTCGGATTGGGGGAGGGCGGTCAGGGCGGGGTCTTGGTTGTAGCCGGTGGTGAAGGTTGTGGAGTCGGGGGCGGGGGTGGGCTCGAGACTCGTGGCGGACGAGTGAACCTTCGAGGGCACGACTGAGCTGTTACTCGAGGTGAGGCCGTCCGGTGTGGCCGTGTCTGATGCTGAGGCCTCCAGTTTCGCCTGCCTCTTCTTCTCTTCCTTTTTGGCCGCCTTTAGTTGCGCTTTCTCTGCTTTCCTTGCTGCTTTTGCGGCAGCCTTTGCGTCCGTGTCACTAGAAGACTCCGCTCCGCCATTGACTTGAGGCATTTCAGACCCAGCAGAGACTGCTGCTTCCTTTGCCGCCCGCTTCGCCCGCTTCAAAGCCTTGCGCTCGGCCTTCGCTGCTTTGGCGGCGTCGTCGCTGGTACCGTCCGTCGCTGATGCTGGTGTCTCAGCTGCAGATACTACATCCTCCTTCTCTTCACCGTTCTGAATTGCTGCGCCGTTTGCAATCGCTTTGTCGACACCAGTGGACGAACCATCTTTTTTAGACTTCTTTTCCTTGCGACTCTTCTTTGAGGCAGGAGCATCGTTGACGTCCGAGGACGCTCCGTTGATGGCGACCGTCTCGCTATGCGTTCTCTTCGCCATGTTTGTAGAATGGCTGTAAATTGGTTGTATACTGGCTGTGGATGCGCGGTGCGCACAATGGGCAAGAAAAAAGTTCGAGGAATCGATAGCGTAGGGCTGAGGCTGGTGCGCCGCTGCACCGCCACGTACCCAGGGATTGTTCCCGTTAATATATGTAACGTTAGCAAATGGAAGTCAGCATAGGTAGATCGAAGAGGTTTCCCTCCACAAATAGCGGGCTGCACCATCATGTAGTTGTCCCACTGAGGGTGGAAAAACATTGAACTAAGAGCATCAGCTTTTGCCATATCCTCTATAGTAGTCCAGAATCAAACGCCCGCTCCAAGATGCATCGACCATCCCTAAAATCTATCCCACAGCTTGGCAGCCCACGCTCTACACAATCGTCTCCAACTCCCGCGCATAGCCGAGCGTATGCTCGATGACCTGGCCACTCGCGACCAGGATGTCCTTCTCCGAGCCTCCCACGTCCTGCTCCTGCTGCGGGAAGTAGATGCGGCCGTCCCGCACCGTCCAGCCGCGCTGCTGCGCGAACTGCACGACACTGCCCTCGCTCTCGAGGAAGAACAGGTTCTTGGCGTTGGCGATGGGGACGGACGGGTACGCGCGCTCAGAGCACGACGCAATTTCCGCGCGGATGGTGCCGATGAGGATCTGTGTGGCAAGAAGCAGCTAGTTAGCCACTGCACTGGCAGCAAATAGATAGACTGGCATGAGACTGCCATCTTGTTCTTACCTCCGAGAACAGCGCATACTCCTCCGCCGGCACCCTTTCCCCCTTCGTTTCCCCCCACACCCGATCGTACGCCCCCTCCATCAGAGCGCGCTCCAGCCTAACCGGATACTGAATAAACTCGTCCCGCTCCAGCCCCGACTCCCCTCCCTCCTCCCGCGCCGTCTGCGCATCCGCCACCTCCAGCCCCTCGAGCAGCGTGTGGAACCCCGCGTAATCCCCCATGCTGAGCAGCAGCAACAAATACAAGCCCGTGATCTTGCTCTGCCGGCTATCTTCCCTGCTGAGCCGGGAGGAGGGGAGGCTGTAGAAGGGCTGCAGCTGCTGGAAATACCGCGTGAAGGCGTCCGGGTCCTTGAGGCGGATGGAGACGAGCGCGCCGAGCTCGAGCGTCTCGCGCGCGGCGAGGAGGTGCGGAGCTGGGGTCGAGGGCGTGGGGAGGAGCGCGTTGAGGTGTAGGAGGCGTAGTTTTGCCTTGGAGAGCAGGGTGGTGCTGTTTTGGTAGGAGTGGGTTTGGAGGGTTTGGTGGAGTTGATGGAGGACGGACTGGAGGTCGTGGTCGGCCATGTTGAGTTGTGTGGGAGGGATGTGGCGATCGAGAGTTTTGTGGGACAAGAGAGAGGACGCAGAATGAAGCTAACGTCCTATATGGTGTGACGATGTGAAGCTGCGTGTTTGAGGGTTGGAAGCTCCAGAGTTCACTCGGCCTTTGACGCCATGCGCGTTTGGCCTGTTTGACTCGCGGTGTGGCCACAGCCACATCAAGTGGCTGCAACTGATACTCGAACAAAACGTTTCCCTTGAAGCGTCCGGAAATTCCAGTGTAGATGCAGCAGTATTATCGCTTCAGTTCTCTTGCCTTTGACGTGCCTGTGTTTATACACATAGCAACTGTGCGTTTTATTACATAACCAGCCCACCATCTCTCCTCCGTACTCCTGTTCTATCCTCACTTCCTATTCGTCGCGTGACAAGACTTGCCCGACTCTAACTCGCCTATACATCAACACTCCCTTCAGCGTCGTTTATAGAGGTGAGCATTGGTCGACCGCACTTCATTAGCATGGAACGCTAGAGCGCTCATTTCCTCGATCTCGGTATCATCCAGACAAGGGGTAGACCTTGACTGCTGTACAGCGTCCGTTGTCGGTCCGAACAACTGTCAAAAGCGTGCGTCCCTTGAGAATAGCATGAGATGCGCCATTACGCAGCGAAATGATGGTTCGGTTATCGCGAAACGTGGACTTCCGCAGCCTTTCTGAGACGGTTCATGACAGCTGCAGCAACGTCTCCTTCGCTGTCATCGATACCCTCAACGAATATTGTTTCAACATTTCTTCTATCCAGTTCCCTCAAAGCGGAGAACAGGCCCCTTGCAATGTCTTCTATGTTGGGCCCGAGAGTGATTTCCCATAGGTCCACGCTATCACCGGCAGAGCTCGTCTCTATCACAAAATGCTGAGCCGACGGGATGTGGTGCATGTCGAACGACCGCATTAGATTTGCGAAACCAGGTAGAGACGATAGATCGGTTCCCATAGCCGATGCAGTTCCATTTGTGACCTGCAATGGCGCTGTTGAAACTGGTGGGCACTCAGTGTTCATGACTGCCCCATCAATGTCGTCAACATTTGGTTTCCTTTGAATCGTCAGTTCACAGGCAGTTGGCCAAAGCTTCGTTCGTATAACCCCTATTGCTTTGCGAGGACCCATCCGAGACACGACATCTTCCAGAGTAGGCCGACCAGTCTGAGCCTCATACAGGACCACAGTAGCTCGTGGAGAGTAATGCCGGTATTTCATGCCAGGTGCCCTAGGCTGGAGGCCCTTCTCGGACACGTCCTTGTAACCTATTATAACATCCTGCCATCCAGGACATTGCCGCAGCTGTTCGATACTGATCCCTCCAGGTCTCAGGATGCTTGGTGGATAAGACAGTCCGTCTACAACAGTGCTCTCGACACCTACATCGCACGGCCCCCCATCAATAATCAGCTCGATCCGCCCATCAAGGTCGTGCTTGACGTGTTCGGCCGCTGTTGGGGATGGCTTGGTTGAGGCATTCGCCGAAGGAGCGGCTAGCGGTACACCAGCAAGTTTGATCAATGCCAGCGCCAAAAGGCTCCTGGGCATGCGTGCGCCGAAGGTATTCAAACCAGCAGTGACTTCAGGAGCCAGGGATGATTTTGAAGGATTTGGAAGGATAACGGTCAAAGGGCCCGGCCAGAACTTGTTGATCAGTGGTTTGTAAATGTCTGGAATAGGA